>JAKGSA010000721.1:177684-220243 GCA_033558755.1 Philaethria dido
TATATATATATATATATATATATATATATATATATATATATATATTTGCATTCATAAAATAACCGAACCCCGACTTACCTGCGTGAGGAGGACATCCAAGTCTAAACGACTCTATATATGCTGCTATTTTGCTTACATCTGAAAAAAAAAATTAATATCAAAAAAGAAAAAATGAAAGTCTTGTAAACGCGACAGGTTGTGGGTTCGATTCGTACTCCAGGAAATGAACATATTAAATAATATTAAGTATTTTCATTTCCTCGCTCTGGTAATAAAGCAAAGCGCGGCGTTGAGTTCCGCCACTCAACACGCAATGCCTCAATTCGGCGAAAAGTGGGGAACGGAAATATTAGAATAGAACGGAATGGAACGAAACTATATAAATGAATCATTTTAAGTAAGATTTTAACTAAAAAAAAGCAAAAAAAAAATCCTTTAAAACCTATTATAAAATTATCATTATTACGAATAACTCAAAAACTATATTAACTAAATTTAAATAGGACCACATCACCACAAGCTATTATCTATATATAAATACGTGAAAACTTATGTACCCCTTTCACGAAAGTTACGCGAACGGAGGAGCGTGAAATTTGGCACACTTATAGTTTGTATAGAGAAGGAGTGCACAATGATAATATATATTTAAAATAATACATAAAACGTATGTAAGGAAATACCATTGAATTCCTTTCTTTAGTAGTTCGAATTTGGGCGTGCTTTACTATTGTTGATGTTGATTAGATAGATGGCGTGAGTGGTTAGGAAAATAAGATTTAATTGTAAAGACAAAATGGCGTCGGATTTACAGTGATAAAAATAAAAGTGAAATGAAGATTATGTTAAGTAATGAAAAGAGATCGACAAAGTAACTTTAAATGTCGTTTCTTTGTTTTACAGGTAATTGTAGTTGTGTATTTGTATTTTATTAATGTAAAAATGTAAAAGTTATAAAAATAAATTTATCTTTGTTTTACAGAGCAACACATAGTTTAATTTGTCGAGAGTTCTCACAGAATTAACTAAATTGACTTATAAAACGACATTTAAAGTTACTTTGTCGATCTCTTTTCATTACTTAATTTCATAAATCATTTCATAAATTAATAAAATAAATGTTACACACACTACCATGGTTTGATCCATCATTCATGTTTATATAAAGTGACATATACATACATTGCTAAAGACAACGCGTTGTTAACGCGTCAACGGGGACACAAAATTGCTTCACTCAATAAAAAAATATATCGTAACACATATAAAAAACAGACATTTTTAACTTCACGCTGTATCCCGCATATAGCAGGGTATGCAGCGGGAACTTGAGAACCGACGTGTTAAGACACTCCGTTCCCCACTTTCCGACGAATTGAGGCATATTTTCTTCTATTGTTAAAGTCAGTCATAAAAAAGTGTTCTCACCAATCCCATGGTGTTTCGCCCTTTCGGTGAGGAACTCCGGGTCGTGTATCCTCTGAGCGCCGCTGAGTATCTCCTCCCCCCTCATGAACATGTCATAGGAATTAGACACTCTCTGAAATACAAAATTAATATTAAAAAATGCACTAAAAAGTAAAATTATTACGAATAACTCAAAAATTACTCGTCGGATAAAAAAAATAAAAACAGATTCTATTTTCTTCAGTTACCTTCCTTTTTTAAGTTACCTTAGATATGCTGTTAGCTAAAAACGTTGGTGTAACTCATTCTTACAAAAAAGACCTAAAACAATTATAGTCTCGAAAGCCAGAGTGTCTAAACACTATTCTCTCTACTCACCGGGTTCTTGGGGTCAGGCATGGTATAGAACGGACGGACAGCGAGAGGATATTTGTCCAGTATGTAAAAATCAGTGTCATATTTGGCTCGCACGAGACGTCCTAATAATTTTTCATCTGGTGTTGAAAGATCATCTTCTGCTCCTACGTTTACTCCTAAAAAGTATAAAAATTAAAAAATATATATATTAAAAAAAATAATATTTTTGTTATGTCGTTTAGTTACGTCATGTAGCATGTAATGTCTGAAACTTTAATATAAAAAAAATAGATGATCCACGCCACATATTCTCTGAAATTTTTTTTTGTCTTAATTATTATCTTTGTAAATATATTTAACACGTGGGCTAGTGTCCGACCGAAATTGGTTTTAATCACCGAAACCGAAACAGAATTTCAGCAACCGTCTCAATTTCGGCCGAAACCGAAATCGAAACTTCTTATATTTAAATAACATAGTTATAAAAAAAACAAAATCGAATTCGAACCTGCTTCCTTCAACATTTGGACACCTTGAGAGAATTCCAATCTCAAAGGCGGGTCTAGGAACTTGAACGGCTCCACTTTAAACTGTTGACCCACTACCGCTATTTCTGACGCGAATCTGTCAAAAAAAACAAAATTAAAAAAAAATACCTAGCCATACGTTTATTGGTGACAGCACTTCGATAGTTTACAAGAGGCGCGGGTTCGATTCCCATTGCGTTAAAATTTTTATACGTTTTCTAAAAATGTTTATTTTAATAATCTTATTTTTCAAAGTCGGTCTAACAATAATTAAGACTTTAATCAAAAAAAGAGAAAACCGACTCCAATAAGGGCACAAAGGTACAATCATAAAATAATAACTGAAAAACTTCACCAGATCTCAACTAAATTAAAGAAAAAACATAAAAAATGTGTGTGAGTTATGGACACACACAAAGAAAAAAATAATTTCAAATAAAAAAGACACTAAATATAAAATCATTATGAATAACTCAACAACATTACCAAATATCAACTAAATTTTATTAAAACTACATTAAAAGCACTAACTATCATGTAAAAAAAATCATCAAAAATAGTTCACTAAAAAAAATATACCACAAGTCACATAAAAAAAAAACAATTTCAAATTAATAACCTTTTTTTTAAACTTCAAAGAGTTAATAAACATTTGAAGAGGAGTGGGTTTGAATCCTGCTGCGTTCAAATTTCGATACGTTTTTTAAATGTTTTATGTTCTTTAAAATCGGCTACTCACTCATCTCTAAGCCCCCTGAACATATCGGTGAAGGTCTGCCCAATCGTCTCCAAGACCTCATGGTAGTGGTTCTTAAAGGACATCTCAAGGTCGAGTCCCACGAACTCCGTCAAATGTCGGTGAGTGTTCGAATCCTCCGCCCTGAACACTGCACCTACTGTGAATACCTATAAAAGTGCAAAAAAAAAATTTAAAAATGTACTAAAAATATTATTTCCTTTTCTTTATTGATGAAGGACGGCAAACGAGCAGAAGGACCACCTGATGGTACGTGGTTACCTTCGTCCATAGACATCTACAACACCAGAGATGTTGTAGATGCGTTGCCAACCTAGAGGATACTGATGGAAGGAGAGGACAATGTAGTAGTCCGCTATCGGAACCACCACATTTTGGGGAAAGGATGCGTGGGAAAGAGGCAAAACTGGCTTACATGTCATCGAACTGAAACACATCGTTAAATATTTGGCGGTTCGTCTTTGACATGATAGTAGTCGCAAACCAGTCGGAGGACGAACCTCCTACCACCTGCCTACTGGGATACACCCGCCTCTTACGGGACGCTACCCAGTGGCGGAGGGGAATTGTATTCTAACCCCGTCCGTCTCATAGGGAAAAATACCTTTTTCCGTTCCCCACTTTCCGCCGAATTTAAAAATTGCGTGCTGAGTGGTGGAACTCAACGCCGAGCTTTGCCTTCTTACCTAGAAGAAATGAAAATACTAAATATTGTTTAATATTTTCATTCCCTGGAGTGGGAATCAAACTCACAACCTGTTGCGATTGGCTTTATTACCATATTAAGGTGTTTTTTTACATACTATAGAAAAATACCTACACTTAAAAATATGTAAGATAATTATTTATCCAAATGTTTTTTTAATTAAAAAAATGATTATATTTTTTGCCTAAATTTCTCAAAAAAATCAGCTTATAATATTTTAGACATTTCCCAAGGACAAAGCGTGGCGTTGAGTTCCGCAACTTAAGACGCAATTGCTCATACGAAATGGAAAACAACGATCGAAGTGAACACTAGAGTATATAGGAGGGTGATATAACATTATATTTCCTCTCTTCTTATACAAAAATATAAGTATTCTAGTTTTTGCCTATACTTTTATACAAACCTTATCAAAATCAGCCGCGATCGCCATCTGTTTGTACAATTGTGGTGATTGTGCCAAATACGCGGATGATTTAAAGTATGACACTGTGAATACATTGGCACCTCCTTCGGAAGCCGCTGAGATAATTTTCGGTGTGTGTATTTCTACGAAACCTGAAAAAAAAAAATTAAAACTATAGTAAAAGGGCATTTCTTCAAAATTTTAGCTATGAATCAGCTAAAGAAGCTAAAGTTTTTTGACACTTTTGGATGATAAAACGGGTTCCTATGAAAATAGGTGAGATAGAGATCTCAAATATATGTTGTGTGGTACAACATAAAAAAAAAATAAAATAAAAAAAAAAATCTACATTTTTCTTTAAAGCTTCACGCTGTAACCCGCATATAGCAGGGTAGACAGAGGGAACCTGAGAACCGATGTGTTAAGACACTTCGTTCTCTTACAACAATTTTGTTGCCCACTTTCCGCCGAATTGAGGCATTGCGTGCTGAGTGGCGGAACTCAACACCGCGCTCTGCCTTATTACCAAACCCAGGAAGTGAAAATATAATTTTCTACTTTTTAGTGAAATTTACAGAAAAGCGTGTTTTTTCAGTTTTATAAAGTTATTTCTTTTTTTTTTTCATATTATCATTTTGTCATAGGTCCTTAACGAATCAAAGTCAATCAAAATCACGTACAAGGTTTCCATTAGTTGAAAATAATGTTACATTTTAAATATAAAAGATTAAATTACTATGAAATATATATTAATTTTTAAAAATTAAAATTTGTAAAAACTTATGCAGTATAGTTGTAGTTCTTTTTTAAATTAGTTAAAAAAATAAAAAAAAAAATATTTTTTTTTTCATACTAACCTCTCTTAGTAAGTAAATCTCTAAAAAGCAGACAGACACCAGCCTCTATTCTGAAGATGGCCTGGTTCGCTGGAGTCCTCAGGTCTAGGACTCGATTGTCCAATCTAGTGTCCTGGTTCACCCTGATTTTTAGGGCTTCTGGGTCCTAGTGTGGAAGAGAGAAAGAAATATACTAAATATGTATTGTTGTGATTGTATATTTGTAAAAAGAAAGCCTTTTTATCCCGTAGAGTAGTCAGAGAAAAACTAATGCTAAAACGCCACACTTTATCTCACCAGAGCCGAGAAATAAATATAATCATTACCACGAGTGAGAATCGAACCTACAATCAATCGTTAACAGTCAGAAGTTGTTCCACTGCGATACGATGGCCTCATACTCCGATAAAACGTAAAGCTAAAAAAATAACATTTATATTATAAATATCTTCAAATCACTCAGTTAACTTTATACCAGTTCTTCGCATCCATAACGTAAAACAAACGTGTTAAACAAACAAGACACATATATTTCCCTAAATTTCATTCCACTTACATCAGTTTCAGGCCTGGCCGCGTCTTCCACCTGCAGAGGCAATTGGGACTTCGCCCCCGACACCACCCACACTTGGAGCCCTGATAATTCCACGTTTTGTATGGTGCAGGACTCCACAGGACTTGCTGTTTTAACGACTGTCGCATTGATGTCAATTATGGATTCTTTTGTTATACTGGAAATGGAGTTTTTATTGTAAAAAAAAAAATGATCGGATAGTCAGTTAGAGAATGACATTGTCTAATGACAAAAAATCTGTTGAGTGGCGAAATTGAAATCCGCGTTTTGTTTGCCAGTACGGAAAAATGAAAATATTTTAAATGTAATCATACCTCCTAGAGGGAATCGAACACACATTACTCATTTACAGTCAGACGTAAGTCTCACTGTGCCGCGATGGCCTCTATGACATATTATTATAGATATTTCAAATTATTTAGATAACTATCCAAAACGTACTAAAACAAACATATCAAATAAAACACTTATAAGAAATAAAAAATAAGGAAAAGAATGACTCACTTGCCAGTAAACTTGACCATTTGTTTGCTGACGTTGTCATTGACGCTGACCAAGAGTTGAACAGTGCTTGAACTTTGGCGGAGCACCGAAAAACACTGTTTGCCTTTAGCTCGGGATGTTTGGAGACGAGCTAAAAACATTTTTTTTATGTATGTTTGTTTGTTTCTTTTTATCAATTTTGAGGGAATAGGGTTTTCTTAATAGTTCTTGTGTAAATGAGATCGTGGTGTTTGATTTTGAAAATTAAAGTTTCAAAAATACATACATACATACATAGCTTCACGCTGTATCCCGCATGCAGGGTAGGCAGAGGGAATCTAGTGTTAAGACACTCCATTCCCTACTGTCCGCCGAATTGAAGCATTGCGTGCTGAGTGGTGGAGCTCAACGCTCCGCTTTGCCTTGTTACCAAACCCAGGAAATGAAAAATTCCATTTCCGGAGTGGGAATCGAACCCACAACCTATCGCGTTTACAGTCGCACGCTTGTGCCTCTGCGCCACGACAGGCATTGTTAAAAGAAACGCCTAAATCTATCATCATCATACAAAAAATCGAACCACCACTGACCTCTAACCCACACATTCTTTCCATTGAGTTCAACATTAAGATCTTTAACATCAGTGTACACTCTCTCCCTATTCTCTCCTGACGACTGTATCATTTTCAGGACGCCATATTTGCCTTCAGATATATCTGGTTCAGGGGCTTCATTTTGTGATGATGCTGCCTGAAAAAGAAATTCTCTTTTAATCCCTATATTTCCTTCAGCAGTATAGGGAAAGAACCTAGTGTTTTTTTTGTCTAATTCCCCCTGCCCCATTTCACTATCGGACCTCTAGGAAAACAGCTTTAATCCATCCGTACATAGTAGAAATTCCTAAGGTACGGACAAAACGCTATGAGTCTATGTTTTTTATTCGAACAGCGAAAGAATGGAACTCATTGCCCGCGTCTGTATTTCCAGAGTCGTACAATTTGAATTTCTTATCTTCTAGGCAAGCGTGTGTCATCGTAGACCGCATCAACGCGTAACATCAGACTTGATGTGGTCAAACGTAAGGTTACCATTTATAAAAAAAAAACCTAGTGTTAAGACACTCCGTTCTCCACTTACTAATACTACTAAATTTTAAACCACTCTCTGTTCAGTGACGGAACCTAACGCCGCGTTATGTATTCAAGTAACTAATATTACGAGTTTAGTTCATTTTATATGATTATTTTGTTTAACTAAATCTGAATGATAAATTCAATTTTAAATACAAAGTGTGAAATTCAAAATGCCGTCTCTATTTTATTACATGTTTTTTTTTTAACTTCACGCTGTATCCCGCATATAGCAGGGAAGGCAAAGGGAACTTGAGAACCTAGTGTTAAGACATTCCGTTCCCCCCTTTCCGCTGAATTGAGGCATTGCGTGCTGAGTGACGGAACTCAACGCCGCGCTTTGCCTTGTTACCAAACCCGGGAAATGAAAAATTCCATATCCTGGAGTGGGGATCGAACCCACAACCTGTCGCGATCATAGTCGCACGCTTTATCTCTGCGCCACGACAGGCGTTTATTACATGTTCATATTATTATATTTATTATTGTTCTGTACTTTTAACCAACGTGATGTCATTGATAACAATGGCTCTGAATCGACTTATTCAAGCTAAAGTAACTAGTGTCACAAATCACGGCGTAAAAATCCGCTATGTATATAAAAATTAAATGCAATGTATCAAAAATGAATGGAAAGAGAATCCATAGTATCTTAACATTTGGTTCTCTCCCCTTCTTTTATTGTAGGATACAGGACGTGTAAATAATTATAATTGTAAAAGAAGTAATATTCCTTATATTTTGCAATAACGTAAGCCAATAACAGTATATAAGCACCATGGTTGTGGGTTCAATTCCCAATGAGAAAGTCTTATACTTAAATTAATTTCATTTCTTAGGCCTAATCAGTTAAACTACGGGCCTAAATCTCACCATTCAAAACGCCATACTTCGAATTCAGATGATAAGTGAAGAACGGAATTTCTGGTCACTAGGATCTCATAAAAATAATATTTCTCATACATTACCATGCTATCTGCTTTTTTCTGTTGTTTCTCAGCGGCTTTTGCGGCTTTCTTGGCCGCTTTTTTGCTGGTGGCCGCGTCACCTTCCGCCGGGGGAATTTGATTTTCAGATACTACCATTTTCAATTATACTGAAATTCATAAAAACAACTTGTGTCATTTCTTTTAATTATTTTAAATTATTATTATTAATTATAAATTAATATAAAAATTAAATTTTTTTGAAAAGGATAATCATATTACTAATGCCAATGATGTATAACCAATAGATATTATGAAGTACTTAGATAGGCACAAGGGTTCGACTGTAAAGTACGGAAAAATGAAAATATTTTAAATGTAACGTGACAGGTTGTGGATAGGATTCACACTCCAGGAAATGTAAAAGTTTAGTATTTTAATTTCCTGGGTTTGGTAACAAGGAAAGCGCGGCGTTGAGTTCCGCCACTCAGCATTCAATGTCTGGAATTAAAGGACTAAGTGGAGACCTAAGGATCTTGACACTATGTTCACAGTGGGGCCATGAATATATTTTAAATATCATTCCTTTGATGGGGATCGAACCTATAACTGTCATATTTACAGACATACGCTGAACCACTGTGCCATGGTAGACTCAACACATAATGTGTATGTATTTAATTTTTTGCTAGATATGAAGTTTGTAAACAAGCTGTATCCCAAAATCATGTATTTCCCGTTTTTTTATGAATTCAGAAAAAATCTTCTAAGACACTCCCAAACACCCTACACGCCACTTGTCATGTTTCTATGTGCAGAAGTTTCCCGTGTATGTTGTCTGTCAGTCACTCAGTAATGCAAGTATTTCATGTAAATAGTATAATATTATCATAAAAGGTCATTTAAATAATAATAAAAACAGATAATGCATATAATGTATGCATTATGTTTTGTTTTATATGAAATAAAATTTATTTCAGCATATTTAAACTATTTTCATTGGTCTGCTCAAGAAAGTGCGGTGTTGTGTTCCACCACTCAAAACTTTATGTGTCAATATCTAATCTAACTAAAGCAGAGAGTGGAGGGTTTTAACACTAGGTTCTCACTGCCTATCTAAGTATAAAGTACAATTATTACAAATATTGCATACTTGCATCATCAATATAAACATAGCCTTGCTTGTGATGTCATACACTTTATAAATAAGTCCCGTGTTGCATATCAATTAATTACTCATTTAATGGCTTATTTACTCTCTTGTGCATTATGAATGTATGAAATGTTTGTGGAATAACAATATACATATAATATTTATTTATATTGGCTTTAAGTTTTATTTTAGGCTATATTCCTCAATAAATAATAAAAAATAATTAAAAGGATTCTTCATAAGTATGGTAAATTAAAATAAGGAGTGTACGCTGATAATATGACAAATAAAATTTTAACCAAAAAAGAAAACCAACTCCAAACAAAATAAATTAAAAAGCAAAATTGTTACGAATAACTCAAAAACTACTAGCTAAATCTTAAATAAATTTATATGTGATCACACCGAAAGCAGCTAGTGCTTTACTCACATACAAAAAATCATTAAAATTAGTTCACCCAGTGAAATTTATGGGGTAACACACATAAGAAACACAGTTGAATTGAGAACCTTCTGCTTTTTAAAAAAATATTAACAATTTATAAGAAAATATATATGACAAACTACTTTTTATTGTAAAAATTTTCCCCATTTAAATATTAGAAATGATGACTCAATTTCTATATACACCTGACATTTACTTTCTCTGAAACGTGATGAAACTGTGTCACTAACCGGTACCGATAACTTTGTTATAAATAGTCACTTTAAAGTACATATAATGTAACCACAACAAGAGTTTCATCATTTTTATCATAATAATATAAGCCAACTTACCTGTACTGATTCCTTTGTAGACTGTTATATTATTATTAATATTTTATTATAAAGATAAAATGTAAAAGCAATGCAAACTTTTAGTTTTATTTAAACAAGAGGTTATGACTGATTAGCAAATCGCAGGCCGCGATAAGTATTGTCCCCCGAATTTGACAGCTTGACGTAGAACTGACAGATGACAGTGGCGTTTTATATTTAATACTTTTAAATTTAGGGCAAGGGTTCTAGGATATTTAGATTAAGTTTGGACTACTGAAACACATATTCTTAGAGATCGTCGTGGTGTCCTCGGTTAACATCTGATTGTGGAACAGCGTGTGATTGTCCGCTTAAAATAAGTCGAAGGAATGATTATATTTGAATGATTTTTGTGTCTCAGCTTTAGTAAGACAAAACGCGGCATTGATTTCTTCCACTTAACATGTAATGTCTCTAATTCGTATAGAATACGGTATACAGAGTGGCTAGACGATAGGTTCTCTCTGACTAGGTTAATCTTTAACTCCGTTATACGAAATAAAATGTGAATATAAATGAGATGTTACTTGTATAATATAATAAAAATATAGCTTATGAATACATACTATATCGTACTGTTCCAGTAAATTACTCAGATGTTATTTATTTTAATAAGATATATCTAATTGGTACTAGTCATATAAACCTTTTTTTAGGTAAGTAAATTACTATATATTGCTTTCATGGTGACGTATTTCAATTTTGACTTATAGATTTCTTTAATAGCGCAAATTTTGCAATAAAAAAAGTAAATCAGTGCTATGATTAAATTTTCTGTTCAAAATGACAAAAAATACCACTGGTCCTGACTTAAAATTCTTTAAGGCACGGGCAAACTACGATATTTACTTATTATTACAACTGCATTTAAGATGCCTGTGTTTACAGCTAATATCCCAGGAATACTCAAAATTGGCGATAGAATAGAAATCGGTGGTAGAATTAAAGAAAATGCTAGAAAGTACGTATATACATAATACCTAATATATTTCTGAGCTTAAATTTATTTCACATCACCTTGCTTCAATTCGTCTAATAATTATGTATATTTCTTGGTGTACTTATTTTTAGAATGTCGGTAAATCTATGTGCACAAGAAGGAGAAGAACCACGAGACGTTGTGTTACATTTTGATGTGCGATTCCATCGAGATAATATTATATCACTTTCACGTAGAAATGGAGTATGGATAGGAAGTGGCAACCTTGACACTAATTATAATATGTTTGTGCCTGGTTAGTTTAGAAATCTTATTATTTATTGAGTTATTTGTTTATTAATTATTTTCATAATTTCTTTCTTAACAATTCTTTATTTAAAAGGCACCGTATTCAGGATAATTTTTGAAGTTAAGGATACAGATGTCATCACCATATATTGTCAGGGAAAATTTCATTCGAATTTTCTTCCTAAGATACCATTGTCAATGGCACGTTACCTTGTTGCTTGGGCAGATGTTGAGCGAGTGACTCATTGCTACTTTCATATGGCCGGAAAGGTACATTTTGTAATATTCTATATCTTATTTAGTTTTACATTTTTAACTTAAAATATTTTAATGTCAGGGTGTAGGTGACGAAGCAGCCGTAGCTCCAACTATTAAACCTTCACAATCTCCGCGTCTTGGTACTGCACCTGTATTTGCCGGAGAGTCTAACAGATGGTAACTCACATTTTTATATGACAGCTCATGACATTGATTTTTTTCACTATAAAGCTATATAATTTCCAAATAAAATCAGTTCTAGGATCCATAAAAATTTGTCTCCTGTTCCACCACAATTTCACTCTTCAAATGAAAGTTCCGATGAAGACATGAAATCAAGGAAAGAAGGTCGCGCTGACAAATATTTTTACGACGCTTTAATGTGTCAACCCCCAGAGACGAAATTTGGTTCTCCAGAAATGAAATATCGCGAAATAAGAAATAAACCCGAATATAGTAGAAAATATAAAGAAAATTCTGATACTGAAAAAGATACGGACATATCAGAAGAAGTTGCATCAAAAAATATAGATTCATCTGTGGCAGAATCACAAGATTTCTTGCCGGAATTGGGTTTAAAAAAAAGAATTAACAGACGCGGGAAGTTTGCGCCGTTCGCTCAAGTTGTAAATTTTATGGGAAAAAACGGGAGGAGAAATTAGTTTTATGTTATGAAGGACGTCTATATAACAACTGGTAAATTACTATATTTATGTTTACAAAGTGATGTGTTTGTAAATACAGCTTATTTTCATATATTTTGGCAATTTTTAAACAACACGAGAAGCTGTCATTTAGGCTCTTGTAAAGTTCATTGATTTTTTGATAATATTATATTTTTGTGGAACTATGTGGGTGTATTAATGAAAATAATATATTATTTGATCATTGTACATTTATTTTCTCTTTGTAAAACATCTCACATCTTAATATTTACAAATATTATCATACAAACTTACGTCTAAAACAAGATCGTATTGTAAATTATATTTTACACATTATTTACACTTTATTTGGACATTTAAAGAAATATTGGAAGACGTAACTGCTTCCAAAACAATAATACAAAATTAAACTAATTATAAATAATTAAAAATGCTAAAATTATAAGTAAAACTGGATTTCTAGGAAATCGCAGTGCACGGCAGTGCTTAAGCCAAGATTAGTGAACACAGTTTTTGCCTGTATAGTTACTTATAAAATAAAAATATAAAAAATATACACAAATTCAGGCCATTCATTCGAGTTTTTTTATTTTTTACAATAAAGACTAAAGAGGGTGACCAACAAGGCACAATTTAATTGTAATTAATAGAAGTTTAATTCTAAAATGTTAAAATTATTGTTGTTAGCTCTTAACAAATTGACATATGATATCAGCATGCTCTTCACTAACTCCTATCGTCACAAGTTGGCCCTTTGAAACTAAAAATAATGATTCTCCGTCAATTTCATGTTCTAATAGTACTGAAATAGTTTCACTCCACGCAAATTTGTTTAAATGTATTGTTAGTTGTTCTGTCTGTAATTAAGAAGAATATTTTATTATATTACTTAAAATCAATTAATATTAGTATGTTTTAAAAATTAAAAAAGAAGCTTACCGTCCATGCCTTCACAGTATCAACTTTAAGATTTGAGAATGGATTTTCTGCAATGAAAAATTTCATTAAACAATTAATAAACAAAAATGTCCATATTTGAACAACTACTACATAAATTAAACTGTTTTAAGAACAAAAATATCAATAAGAGAGCATTTTAGAACTAACTTAAAACTGTCAAAGTACCTTTTTTAGGCATTTTTAAGTTAGCTAATGTAATTTATGTTTTACCTAAACATGCTTGTGACTAGCTTGATATTTTTTTATTTAGTCTTTTATTGACTCTATTAACTATATAATTAAGATTTTAAAAAAGGAACAAAGTACAATTATTACAAATAACTCAAAAACTACTCTTAACTAAATTTAAATAGGACCACATCAGAAGCACTAGCTATCATATAAAAAAAACTATCACAATTGGTTTATCCAGTAAAAAATTATACAGTTACTCCTAACCTCCTTTAATCAGTTAATAAATAAAACAAATCCTAATGCTTATTGCTTATTTAAATAATGAAATACATGAAAATTGACTTAACATATTCACACTTATTACTATTTATATATATATATATATATATATATATATATATATATATATATATACACACATGTATTAATATGTATATATATAAAACATATTCCAAATAATCACCTTTATCGAAATCTTTATTATCTTTACTGTCTGTAGTCATATTTTCAATCTCCTTTATTTGAAGATGAGATATATCTAGAATTTTACTATTATTTCTAATGTCAGTCTCTTTTTCTTCTTTGACTTCCTTCTTTATTCCCGGTTCACTTATGTTTATTTGTAATGTTTTTTCCTTTAAGGGTTTTCTTATCTGTGAAAATAATATAATAAAATATAAAGGTGTCCACAGTTTATATAGAAGAATCTATCACTTGGCAAGTAAATTAGCAGATATTTTCTGAGTGGCCGACCCAAAAATTGTTTTGTTTAGACACTTAAAATAAAAAAAATGGACCTCAAATAAAACATACTAAAATGTTAAATTATTATGAATAACTAAGAACTACTTGTCAGATCTTAACTAAATGTAAATGGAAGCAAATTTGAAACATTAACATATAAAGCTATCATATTAAAAAATAATCATCAAAATTGGTTCATCCAGTAATAACATACATAAAAAAATACAGTCAAATTATAGTGTTTTTTGAAATTAGTTAAAAATAATTGTTTAGGTGTGGCACTCAATTGTGGAAATGATAATAATTTTAAATATCACAACCGCACAGAATGAGTACAGTCACACACAGTGTTTCAGTCCAATGAAATATCAAGAACAATTTATTACAAAAATATCAGTATCCCACGATTATGTTTGTGTGGATTATAAAATCTAAAATCCCATTTTACCCGTTTTCATAGGTATTTCGAGAAATCCATGTTCAGTACTACCCCACATTCTCTAAGGAATCTACATACTACATTTCACTTTCTATGGGCAGTAGTTTCACTTGTATGTTGTCTGTCACTCAGTAACGATAGATTACTATACTAATATACGTAAATATTATATTTAAAATAATAGTAGGTTAGTTACTCACCGGAAAAGCTACATTGGACTCTTGAATGACATATCCATCTAAAACGTGAGTTAAAACAAAATTCCTATCATCCTTAAACTTGATTTCTGGAGCTTTAGTACTAATTTGTGCATTAATTGATTTTGTCTCTTCTTTAAGAATTTTGCTATCTAAATTTTCTACTTTTACATCATTTTCAGTCTCTTTTACATCTTTTGTTTGCTTAGTTTCTTTCGTTTGTCTAGTTTCTTTTATTTGTTTACTTTCTTTTGTTTGTCTAGTTTCTTTTGTTTGTTTACTTTCTTTTGTTTGTTTTGATTCTTTAATTTCCTTAGACTCTTTTATTTCTTTTATTTCCTTCATTTCTTTTATTTCTTTCGTTTCATTTATTTCTTTTGTTTCAGGTTTGATTTCTAGCTTTTGCTCTTGAACTGTAGATGCTGATGGAATTGGTTGCTTGTTTTCTGTTTCATTTGCATTTCTCATATCTGTACCAACTCCCTTATCAGTTAGAACTCTACCTCTCGCTTGTGTAAATACCGTATTTCGAACTAATTTATCTTTCTCTGTTGGCAACATTGGGAGTGAATTGGTAGTCACAACATTTGAGGGAGAACTTCTTACAACGTTATGGGTTTCAAAAATGGGCATACTTCTTATGGGTTTTGCTAATTCTTCTTTTATTTTTGTATTTGGATCATGAGGTTGTCTTAGAGGTGTTATTTGCATATTATTAATTATTATTCTACCATCCGGCTTGTGTATAGGACTCGTGTTAACACCGACGTCCGTACAACTAACATTGGAAACGTTATCTATACGTTTAATAATTATGGGATTATCAGAGGGATTGTTGGCAGATACTTTTCTATGTAAATCATCCGGTGATTCGCTTTTTCTTTTTCTATTCAAAGGTATGTTATTTCCTTCAATTTTTCCGGAACTCGATATTGATATACTATTAGGAATTGGCACATTGTTTGTTAACATTTTTCTAGGAGCGTTGTTCATACTAATTGTATTTGGCGAAGTATGAGTAATTGAACTAGATGGCTGGACGGATATAATATTCGGTCCACTCGCCCTGATTTGGTTAGTTCGTGGTTGAATAGGCCTGAATGTTTGAGATCCTTTTGTGGGTAATATAGGCATATGCTGTATCCCCTTATTTGCAGTTGTCGGTGTTTTTCTAACTTCCTGTACATTTGGTATTACATTTTGATGTGTTGGTTGTATATTTGCTATGTTCTGTTGTGTTATCGTTCGCACTGGACTACCTTGTTCGTAAGGTGACGGAAATCTCGGCATATTTTGCATGTTATTAGGAACCATAGTAATAGTTGGTTGCACCTGAATTTTCTGATCCTGTTGAATAATTTGAGGTGTCGGTTGTCTATAAGTGTTTTGACCTATATTAATATTGTCTTGAGGCCTTATATTATTAACCAGCTCATTTATATGAGCTATCTGATTAGGAACTACTGGTCTTTGTGTATGTATAGTTTGATTTGGCACAGTATTAATACTTTGTGGCAGTGTTGGTGCATTGGATAATATCCTCTGGTTTTGTAAATTCGGATTTATATTACCTTGTATATTGTGAACAACATTTGGTGGTACCATTTGCATGGGACGTATTTGGTCCTGAGGACTTTGTACGAACATTGGTTGGATGTTTTGATATGCAAAGTTCTGTAGATATAGTTGATTTGGGTCGATATGCTGTTGTGATGGTTGCATGTAATTTGTGGGCATATGCTGAACGTATAGGACTTGATTTTGGACTGGTCTGTTCTGTATCCATGGTGGAGGGTTTTGAGGATTTATTAAAATTGTTTGGTTTGGCTGCATTTGGTCGCCTGAAAATGAAGGGTCAATTATTTTATTAATATATACGTGAGAAAGGTATTGGTAATTTAGTAGATAGTTTGTCATACCTGATTGTACCAACATCTGTGTTTCGTAAACCACTCGTACGGGACATAGTACCATTTGTTGCCCAGTCGGGTCTTGTGATCTGTAGAAATAAATAATTTTTATATATAAATAACATTCATAAAAGATAATTAATTGATAGTATTTTGTGGTAACTGATTGGCTATTGAATGAAGTGTATAAAAATAGGAGGTCAAATATGTTCAAGTTCGGAATCATTTTGTAATTCCTTACGTACGTAAGTAACATTCCAAAACAGTCGATTTCGAATTTTATGTGTGATTGCACATTAATTAATAAAAAATATTGTTAAAATTGAAGTAACATGTTAAATCCACACAAGATAAGAATAATATTTTAAAAATTTATAAAAAATTGAACGTAGCAGGTTTCGAACTCACGTAGGAACAGAATATGCTAGACAAATAAGCTGTTCGAGTGTTGTTTCACTTTTAAAACTTTATAATAAATGTAAATATTTGGATCTATGATTCTATCGATACTTCATGATCCACTTACTATCGATTTCAATTTCATCAGACTTAAAGGCTCAATATTTGTAATGTTGTTATAAAAAAAAATACCTGAATTTAAAATAAGTTTAAACTTTTTTACTTCTATATGTGCTTGTGATGTTATCTATCGAATACAATTTATTATCTGTGTAAAAAATACTTACGAAGTTGGCTCTTGCTGATAAATTTGTTGCATCTGTAAAAAAAATTATATCTAAATTACTCAAATGCTAACGTTTTTGCTATTATTTCTTAAAGCTATTAAAAATTTCTTGGAATATTTTCATAAAGGACAAAAAACTTGCCAAGAGTACGTCTAATTGGCGTTTCGTTAAAAGTCGATATTTTGAGATGAAAAATATTAATATATTTACGAATAATTCCGGATTTATTTTTCAATATATTTTTTATAATAAATGTAAATTTTACAAAAAGTTTTATTGTAAAAACAAAAATACAAATATAAATACAAGCCTCAAGTCGTCAAGCATTTATTATCTGTGTTGACAAACAAAAAAAGTGAAACTAGTTTATAAATGAATATAACAAAATCTATTGTTCTTAAATAGATTTTAATGACTAAGGAACATTAATTATGCTTAATGTTAAAAGTAATTATATTGTAAACAGGTATCAACTCGAAAGGTCGCCATTTCCCGCCATACAAACGCTGACTAGCTGTATCTCGTTTTTACCCGTTTTCGTAGGAAATCTGAGTCTCAGTGCTCCCCGGCACTCTCCAGGGAGACTTTATGCCAAATTTTAGCTTTTTTACGTCCAGTAGTTTCGCGTGTACGTTGTCTGTCAGTCACTCAGTAATGCATACATTTCATATATAAGTATAGATAATATAATCTCAGAGTTGGAATATTGTTTTTAAATTTGCATTATATTTTATTTAAATTATGACAATTGACATGACAATATTTAAAATTATGACAATTTTTGTCAATTTTAAATGATTCCTCAAAAATGTTACATTAAAACAACAATCGCCGGAAATAAAGAGCACAGATAACAAAACAATTCATTGATATGCATTAGTTCTCAATACTATTTTCTCTATTATTCATTTATTTACAGTTTTATGACGTCAATCTTTTAATAATAATCACCTGTCTCTTTCTGATGAACTTCCTTTTCTCTCACCCTATTGTGAAAAGAAATCAACCCATTTTTATTATACATTATTCAATGGGTAATGAAAAAAATGTTTTAAGACGTCTTTACTGCTTTGTTTTTAAGGTTCAAAATTGCTTGAATTTTTGGGTTTAAAGAATTCTTTGAATTTTATTAAATTAAACCTTATTCTAAGTAAATAGGGTACTTTTTTCTTTGCAATCTCTTAATCTTAATAAATGTGTTCCCCTTCGGCTGTTGGCGGACATTTTAGTTTGGCTAGTGATGTTTGCATATGTATATATCGATGTTGTTAATAATAAGTATGTTTTTTTTCTCATTTTTGCTTATATATTTAGTTTGCTATTATTACATTAATGTTTTTGGTCATTACTATTTTTTCTTTCTCTTAAATAATATTTTAGAAAGCTTTTTTGTAGAAACAATATTAAGTACGTACGAGTATTTGAAAACACAATGAAAGTTGGCATTTAGCTCACATCTGCGGATTTGAAAGTCTTTCAAATATTATTTTTTAATACATTACTTGTTAAGAGTGACAATATGTACTAAAATTGATAAAAATATGTTAATATTACTGCTTTTATATAAAATATATATATTACAGTTAAGATTTTTATGCTTATTCTTTAAAATTATATTAGTTATATTGATAACATTTCAGCTTTACGCTTTTTTCTTAACTTTTTTCACATCAGGGGTAGTAAACAGAACCAAGTGTCAAAACACTCTGTTCTCCGCTTCCCGCCCAAATTCGAGAAATTGCGCCTCGAATGACAGAGTTCCACACCGCGTTTTGGTGGGAACCCAAAGGGGGGAAATAATATTTTTTTCAATATAAGCGCTATCCGATCGGGAATCGAACCCATAACCATTTCGTCATTCAGCATAATAATAAATATTTTTTTAAAAATAATAATAATATCGTTATCGATAATTTTTTTGGAAAGTGTCTAATCACTACGACAAATATAGAGCGCCCCGGGGGCGCAACAAATCCCAAGCAGACTATAAATAAATTGGTTTGAAAGAGAAAGCTATATACAACAAACACCATACGTTAGAAAGAGACAACCAACGGATCCAATTAACGTGATATGCATACAATAATGGATTTTAAGTTTTATAGCTCTATTACCAATCTTAAATATATGTGATAACCCATTTATGTCATAATTTAGAATTAAAAAAAAATATTGAACATTAAAAAAAATCAGAGCAAAAAAAAAACAAAAATGATTATTATCTGTATTTGTATGGTAATTTATAAAAAAATATATATCTTGATAAATTTTGTGAAAAAATATAAAAGTGATTTTAAAACAAAATTGTAACAATATTACAGATAACAAACCACGTCCAAATGCAATCCTGTGACGTCACAACCCAAACTCAAAACTAATTTTAGTGAACACTTCAATCTATAAATACAAAAACACAACATAATCACTCAAAAATCATAAAAAAACATTTATTAACACACAAAATAACTTACCATTTTGAATTTCTGTCCAAAACACAGTTTTTACACAGAAAAAACAATGCAAATTGTATCAAAACGCCCTAAATACACTCGCATCGGACATGTTTCGCGACGAAATGGCGGCTCGATACACAACACCCATTCCACGATCGACCCGACCTCTACCACGTTACTCGATTCCTTGACAAAAATCGACACAATACCCCAATTCCATACAAAATAACGACACAAAATATCGATTTTCCAACGAAACGTCAACTTAGTACCGGTTCTAAGTAACCAATGATAGTGTTGTGCCCAAACTCGATTCGCATTGGACGGTACGTGGTTCGAAATTCAAACACGTGCCATGACCCCGTTTTATATTGAAAAGAAAGTGACGCATGTATAGCTGTCTCTTTCACACATATAAACAATTTATGTATAGAAAAAAGAGAGGTGTATGTTTTTTTCTTTCACAACTAAAATGGTTGGGTAATAAACTTATTGTGTAGTTGAGTTGTATTATTACACTTTTAGTTATCTATTTAAGGCTTAAAATTCAATGGTGTTATCATTTAGAAATTTTGACGTACAAAGAATGGCGGTTGTTTCTTATATAAATAATTCATTCGATTAAACTTATCATATAGCTAGTTGATATGCGAAACTACTTTTTGTTTCGATATCGTGTTCTCTTTTGTTATATCTGTGTATATAGTTTTTTTTTTGAGTTGGCTGAATAATGTTCGATCTTCGTTTACTATTATGAAGTGATAATTACTTTTTTAATTTATTATTGCTATAGGTTGAAGATAGAATGACAAATCAATAGCATGTTATTATTATTTGTATTTTTAAGAATGATTTTTTAATCACTCAACAAATTATTACATTGATTTATTGTATAATTAATAATAAAAAAATAAAAAGAGGAAGTTGTCAATTTGACTGTTTTTTTTATATACATGAACCAATTTTAATGATTTTTTTTATATGATAGATTTTAGTGCATTTTTTTGTTTTCTTTTTTGGTTACAATCATAATTGTAGATTGACACATGATATTGAAAAAATTGTACTTTATGTTTATAATATCTATCTAGTTTTTTTTAATATTAAAAAATACATTTACACGATGACACTTATAATAAATAATTATATTAAATATAATTTTTCAGCTTCACGCTTCAGCAGGATGGGAAAAGAGAACCTAGTGACATGACAGAAACCATGCGTGTTGAATGGCAGAACTGAACGCCGCGTTGTGTCTTCCTACTGCGGGGAAATTAAAATAATATAAATATATTCATTCTCCGAAGTGAACCGTTTCCCGCAGGGGACGCCCTTGCGTTTGTCGGCATCCTCTCAAGCAGCCACATAGTGCTTGCATTTCGCAGGGACTGAGCACCCTCTTCCCTCACCCTCCCGGTAAAGACCAATAGGGTCAACAGCATTTTTATCCGTTCGAAAATAAAAAAAAAAGAACTGGACCATTTACAGTCATAAGCCATCACATTTCCTCACGATGGCCTATAAATATTAAATGTCATCTAAATAAATTGTTTGAAATATTTTCTAAAACTATTTTACTTTGTGGAGTTATATTTTGTAAAATATACTCATTAATTTTATTGATAGAGTGGTATTAGGTTCACTATCTTTAAAACTGCACCATCGGATTCTGTATTGATTTTAACCGACTTCAGAAAAGAAGGAATTCTCGATTTGTGTGTTACGCATAAAATTTTACTGGGTTAATCAATTTTGATGATCCTTTTTTATATGATAGCTAGTGCTTCTGATGTGGTCCCATATAAATTTAATTAAGATCTGACAAGTGGGTTTTGAGTTATTCGTAATAATGTTTTGTACTTTTTAGTGCATTTTATTTGTAATTTGTTTTCTGTTTTTGTTAAAATCTTAATATATCTTTTTATTTTTTTAAATGTGCGCAAATATATTTTAGTTATTTTCTTTTTTCGATGCTATTGAGTACAACAGCTGAATAAAAACAAATTGTAGGTACTACTTAAAAATCAGAAAAGACTTAAAAATATATATTTTTAAAAACTTACAATTACACCTTATTAGGATTTTTTTTCTTGAAATAATAAAAGAAATCGGGTTGCATTGTACAATTCCACGTTGATTTTAAATTTTATTAATTTTTTTTACTATTGTCATTATACTCGTACTAGCTGTTACCCGTGGCTTCGCTCGCGTTTACAATTTTAGTCAATACTGCATACGTATAGACTGAAGTAGCTAGTTTTTCAAATATTTTGACAAACAATCATATCTGTCAAAATATGTTCTTTAATAAAAAGTGTCGTATGTCCTTTTTAATATCTCTAAGAATATGTATACAAAGTTTCATGATAATCGGCTTTGTAGTTTTGGCGTGAAAGCGTAACAAACAAACTTACATTCATATTTATGATATTAGTAGGGATGTCATCAATATAAATATTACAGATAATTAATAATTTATAGTTGTCTAAATTTAAATCTGTCGAATTATTTTTAGATATATTAGAGCTAGAGCTAGATATATTTTACTTTTTTTTTGGGATAGGTAATTCTTGTCCTTCATGTTGTGGTGGTCGAAGAGTAGCACCATGATGTTTTAGCTACTATTACCTGCTTGAAGGCCTGCATAAGCTGTCCGAGTCCGCAATATGGCCGGGAGTTGTAAAGAGTTTCTTTAAGAAAAAAAAAGGAATGTGGACATTCCATAAAGAACCTAGAATTAGCTTCACTACTTAATATATCTTCACTGTTCAGTTTCATTTTTTTGGAAATATTGAGCTGAGAAATCAATTAGAAAACTTCATTTTATAGTTGAATATACCTATATAAAAATAATATACTTAATCAGATAGATATAAATAAGAAATGAAAAATTGCACGTAGGTACCATTTTTTTAAATTATTTTGGCCTATAGTAATAAATGGTCGTTAAGTTGAGACATGAAAAGAAACTTAATTATGAATTTACTAAGTCGTTTTTTAATTTATGACGAAAAAAATAAATGTTTCTACCTATATAAGCAAAATATACCTCAACAAAATTCTTTTTAGTTTCACACATACGTATAGCAAAGAGATCCTAGTGTTAAAATTCGAGTCACTTTCATTGTGGCGAAACCTAACGCCGTGCTTTATCTGTCAGAATATGAAAGAAAATACTTATAGGTAATTTGAATCCGGATATTCTGTCAAGTGAAAGTCAAACTGGCAACCGTTTATAGGCGGACACTGTCCCACCGTGCTACCATGACTACCAATAAAGTTTTACTTATATTTAATATCTAAGTTTACAATATGTTTAAGTCTATCTATGTCCTGTCGCCTATAACGCCTGTCGTGGCGATTTTGTGGGATTTTTAAATTTTGTGGGTTCGAGACACACTCCAGGAAATGATAATTCTAAATAATATATAATATTTTCATTTCCTGGGTTTGGTAACAAGGCAAAGCGTGGCGTTGAATACCGCCACACACGCAATGCCTCAATCCGGTGGAAAGTAGGGAACGGAGAGTCTTAACACTAGGTTCCCTCTGTCGACCCTGCTATATGAGGGATACATACATGGAGCTAAAAAAAATCTATAGTCTTGATTCTCGGACACGGCGTTGAGTTACGCACCCCGACACGCAACATTTAAAAATAGACTCAAAACTGCATTAAAAATCGCTCAAAAGAAACTACTCGACTACATTATGGTAATATACCTTTTTTAAATAAATTAACCTTTTTGAATAATTTAAATATTGACCTTGAGTGTTGACTAATAAGGAAATAGCAGACTAAATTATTGTATATAACCATTTGTACTAACGTAGGAGGCCGTGTCCTCGTTTTATGTCGTTTATCATGTAATAATAATATCATTTAGGTATATGTACAGTTTTATACATACATTTACATAGCTTCACGCTGTACCCCGCATGTAGCAGGGTAGGCTGAGGGAACTTAGTGTTAAGACACTCCGTTCCACACTTTCCGCCGAATTGAGGCATTGCGTGCTGAGTGGCGGAACTCAATGCCGCGCTTTGCCTTGTTACCAAACCCAAGAAATGAAAAATCCCATTTCCTATATTGGGAATCGAACCCACAATCTGTCGCGCTTACAGTCGCACGCTTGTGCCTCTGCGCCACGACAGGCGATATAGTTTTATGTGTTTATATAAACATATTCTTAACCGATTTCTAAAAAAGATAAAGTGTTTCGACATATTCTTTTATGTGTTACTGTACGGGTGAACGAATTTTGATAATTCTTTTTCATATGATAGCTAGTGCTTCGGATGTGGTTCCATTTATATTTTGTTATGATTTGAGTTGTTAAGAGTTTGAGTTCTTCGTAATAATTTTATTTTTCGTTGCATTTTATTTGAAGTCGGTCTTTTTTCTGTTAATTATTTTATACAGTGCCACGGCGAAAAACAATAATTTAGACAAGACGACAAGAAGTATTTTTACGATTATTTTATTATAACTTAACTTTATATGTTTATTTATTTATTTATACTTATTATTTTTTATGTTATAAAAAGTGGAAAGTTCTTCAAAATTTGATTTATGGTAATATGGCTAATATTACTAAAATATTAAGTCATCTCCAGTATAATAATAATGGCAAATTTATACATACACATATAGCAGGATAGGCAGAGGAAACCTGAGAACCGACGTGTTAAGACACTCCGTTCCCTACTTGCCGCCGAATTGAGGCATTGCGTGCTGGGTCACGGAACTCAACGCTGCGATACATTTTTTATAGTAAATTTATAGGTATCTAAAAAAAAATATTAACGTTCACCTGAAAAAAATCGTCAAATGTCAACAACGCTCGATTGCCTTATTATCTTATTATACGTAAAATAAATTATTTAAAAACAAAATATTGGCCATTTAAATTAACATATATTAAAATAAACAATTAGTCCTTATTTTTGTATGACCTCAGTCTTAAAATTAAAAAAAAAACAACAAACCACTCCAAACTTACTTTCCCGCGTTTTCTAAGTATTTTGACATAAGTATTTAGGTGACGGAAAAATTAAAAGCTTCTATAAGTAAATATAAAATAAATACAAGAATTAATATAATAATGAATTATTATTAACGTAGAATATATTATAAATAAAAATGAATCACTGAAATGTTTGTACGCGTATAGCTTCCAAACGACTGCAACGAATTGAATAAATCTTTCTTTTTATGTGTTATGTGTTTTATGTGCTTAATTATTAGCAATTTTTTAAAAATCTCAGTGTTTACGGCAAACACAAAGCCACGAAGTTCGCCAGGTTAGTCAGTTCTTATATATTTTTATTCTTTTTCGCATATTTGCGACAAAAAAATCGAAACTTGTGTTAAGATGTACAGTCTGTTTATCATTTTAAAGGTTAATCATTAGTATTTCGCAAGATATGTTTCTTTTTACATTCTTATCATGAATAAATTAAGAAATCGACATGTACCTATATAGCTACAAAGGCATTAGAATTTATTTTACTAATAGGGTAAGTAAATGATTAAGTCAAAAATTGGAAGCGAGTCAAACACTTCCATGTAAGAACATACATACATACATAGCCTCACGCTGTATCCCGCATATAGCAGGGTTGGCAGAGGGAACCTAGTGAGAGGGAACCTCCGTCCTCCACTTTCCACCGAATTAGGGCATTGCGTGCTGAGTGGCGGCGCGCTTTGCCTTGTTACCAAACCCAAGAAATGAAAAAATCGTTCCACGACAGGCGTTCCATGTAAGAAAGTATTTAAATAACTTAAAAAAGATGAATTTACAAATAAAACTAACTTAAAATGTATGCCGTGAAAAGTAGTAGGTACGGATGTAACAAAAATTATATCGTATTTTTAATAATTTTTAATGTGTACTATCGCAAAAGTTTTTACTGGGTAAACCATTTTTGATGATTCTTTTTTTATATGATAGCTGATAGCTATATGTAGTGCTCCTGATGTGCTCCCATTTAAATTTAGTTAGGATTTGACGATTAGTTTCTTATTTATTTTATTCTATAGTGCATTGTATTTGAAGTCGTTTATCTTTTTTTGCTAAAATATCAATTATCATTGTTACTATTCTAGATCTTTCGAATCGATTCAAAAGTAAAACTATCAAAAAACAGTTACAGCTTATTGTTTTTGTGTTAATAATAAAAGAAATAGACGTAAGTAATAAAAAATCAGCCTAGTGTCAAGATTCGCTCAAACTTGATACAGTGCGTGTTAAGTGACGAAATTCAACCATTCCCCCTAACAAGTTATCAACATCTACAACCAATCGAGTTTACATATAAATTTAAATTTTTACATACATACATAGCTTCACGCCGTATCCCGCATATAGCAGGGTAGGCAGATGGAACCTTTTTTTTTTTTAATTTATGTATTATCTATACAATAAGTTATAGAAAAAGCTACAGAATAAAGTTTTTGATCGAAACAAGTAACTATTTTTTTCTTTATAATTTTAATTGAAATAAAATAAGCATAAATTTATGTCATTGTATATATTTATGACTACGTTCAGTCGCGGGACTCAACGCCGCGCTTTGTTTCAACAGAACGGTATTGTGAAAGTAATTTAAATAAGTATTCCCCAAAGTGAGGCTCGAACCCACAACCATGGCTCTTACAGTCACACGCTGTCCTACTGTACTTTACTATTGATATTAAAAAACTTTTGAAATGACATAAAATATTATTTCGAATTTAATTTCGAAACGGGTATTTTGATAAATGACAGATAACAAATACCGTATTTTACTGTCATTTTTTAAATTATTTTAAAAAACTTAGTTAAAGAACAAAACATACTTATTTATTCAATAATAAATATTAATAAATAAATTATTAATATTTATGATTGAATAAATAAGTATGTTGTATGTTGGTAGGAGGTTCGTCCTCCGTCTGGCTCGCGACCACTATCATGTCAAAGACGAACCGCCAAATATCTTATGATGTGTTCCGGTTCGATGGCATGTAAGCCAGGTTTTCCCCTATCCCACCCATCCTTTCCCCAAAATGTAGTGGTTCCGATGGCGGACTACTACATTGTCCTCCCCTTCCATCTGTATCCTCTAGGTTGGCAACGCATCTACAACGCCTCTGGTGTTGTAGATGTTCATGGGCGAAGGTAACCACTTACCATCAGGTGGTCCTTCTGCTCGTTTGCCATCAAAATCCTTCATCTCATTTGCATCCATAAAAAAAAAAAAAAAATATTATTATTAACGATTGTAAATGCAACAGGTTGTGGGTTCGATTCCCACTCTAGGAAATGAAATCTTTCATTTCCTGGGTTTGGTAACAAGGCAAAGCGCGGCGTGGAGTTCCGCCACTCAGATGCCACAATTTACAATGCCTCAATTCGGCGGAAAGTGGGGAACGGAGTGTCTTAACACTGGGTTCTCAGCTTCCCTCTGCCTACCCTGCTATGTGCAGGATACAGCGTGAAGCTATATATGTATGTATAAAGAACTTAAATAAAGAACAAAATATTTATTCAATAATTATTAAAACTTAAGAGAAAAAAAAACTTTTCATAAAAAAACTTTTTAATATTTCAAACACTGTCACTAAACAAAAATGTCAATATTTATTATAATAATTTTAATTGAATTAGGAATATTCTTATACGCTTGTTACAACGTTATTTTTGTTGTTAGAATTTCTGTACAGAGATTTTTACAAATTTATGCTACACAAAAATTATTTCTAAGAACAATCGTTTCAAAGGAATAATAATAATAAAACTTGATTGCACATAAAGAGATTACATATTTAATAACTTACAATTAATGTGCAATGGCGGCCTTATTACTGAAAGCAATCTCTTCCAGGCAACCATCAATAAAGAACATATCACAAGAATCTAATATACATATACTACTACTATTTATTAAAATTTTCATTTCATTCATGTCATTTGGAATATTATTTATTAAACATTTTCATATTTAACACACTCACTTTTAAATTAAAAAAAAACTAGGCATTTTAAGCTTTAGCCGTAGGCTTCATTTTTGGCGGTTTAATAATCGACCCAATACTTTTTCTTTTCATCATGGCCGCCCGTTTTTTGGAAGGAGTTTTCATTGACTTAACGGTTTTAACTTTTTTTTTACTCACTTTCGGCGAAGTATCTGTTTCTTCTTTATTTTTTGTAGTTTTAGCGTTTTCAACTTTTTTTGGCTTCTTTTCGGCGTTCTTCTCCGTTTCTTTTTTGGCAGCTTTAGGTTTGGTTGGTTTGTCCTTCGATTTTTCGGATTTATCAGACACTTTTGTATCTTTTTTTGGTTTTTTCTTTTTTTTCTCTACCTTATCCTTGCCAGCGGCTAGTTTAAACGATCCGGAAGCACCAACTCCCTTAGTTTGCACTATAGTTCCCATTTCGACACCATTTTTAAGACTTTTTTTTATTAGGTAATTATTTTTTTCTACATCGATCTGATATTTTTCTTCTATATACTTTTTAATGGCATACAAAGACGTACCTTTGCGGCTTTTCAAGTCAATTAACGCTTGGTGTATCATTTCCTTTGTAGTCATTTTTTTAGGATCCTGGTTTTCCAATATTTCAATTGTTGGACTCTCTGGTGGTTTTTTGGATGATTTTTTCGGCAATGCCGACGGCATTTCGACGTCTGAACTGTCTGACATTTTTCTAGTTAGTAAAACCAAACCGAATACGTTTGTTTCGTTCAATGTGCAAGACTAAAGCTGTACCGTATGGAGAACCGGTAGTTTTTATAATTTGTAGAGGGTAATAAAGACTGTTTCATTCGGTTTCATTGTTTGTATGTAAATATGTTTTATATACCCACTTTTTAGATATCATCGCTAATTTTATCACAGTAATACATTATAGTGTCGATTTTTATTAACTATATACTCTTTTATTAACTTCACCTGCATCTATCTATACCTATAGAAATGTAAGGCAATTTTGAAATGCTATTTTGATTATATTTTTAAGCGCTTTTGATTGTTTTTTGTAGTTTAAATTTTTTTGTTTATGTTAAATCCAGCTTAATTAATAGGTATTTGTCAAAATAAATTAGATTCTTTTCAAATATGCATACTTAGTTACCTTTTACTTTCCGTCGAATTAAGGCATTGCGTGCTGAGTGGCGGAACTCAACTCCGCTTTTTGCCTTGTGACGAAACCCAGGAAATGAAAAATTCCATTTCCTGGAGTGGAATCGAACTCACAACCAGCCGTATTTACACTCGCACGCTTGTGCCTCTGTGCCATGACAGGCGTTTTTTAATTAAAAAAATAAAGTATTCTTCGGATTTTTTTTTATGAAGTTCATAGAAAGTTGAAATTTGGAATGTAGTCTCATAAAGGAATATTAGGAAAAGCAGAAAGGATGAATATTTAGGGTCATTTAAGAGGATTTTACGAAATTCCTACAAAAACGTTATATTTACTAGTGTCACCGTAAATGTGTTAATTATGCATTGCGTAGTGACGTATATGTCACTTTATATAAATATGGATTTCAAACCATTGTAGTGTGTGTAACATTTATTTTGGTAATTTAATATACTTTTTATGCACTGTTTTAAAGAAATGTTAGTATTCTGCACTTTTTCTCTATATATATAAACTATAAGTGTGCTAAGTTTCATGCTCCTCTGTCCGCGTAATTTTCGTAAAAAGAGATCCAATGTTTTTGCTTCACGTATTTATGTACAGATAACAATATTTTTACATCTTTATGTAAATATATATTGAGTAACAATAAAACAAATTAATTTAGTAAATAATTTTATTATAAATCTGCCGATATTCAGTATAAAATTTTACAAATTCGTTCGTTTTTAAGCTTAATCAACTAAAATGATAAAAATGCATGCATTATATTATCTATGGAGCAGGAATAGAATAAAAATATATGACTTTTTAAATTTACAATGCAAAGACATTACAATATAATGCCTAAGAAAAAAAAATACAAAAAATATTATTTGTCATGATTGGAAAAACTATATGTTTGTAAAATTAATATACATTATAACAAATTCATTTTTTTCGAAGCCAAAAAATATTAGACACAATACCCTTTTTAAATTTATACCAATATTTTTTTTTTATTTTTGCTTTTTTCTCTTAATTTAAATGAGCAGTAATCACATTAAATACATTTTAGTTTAGGCATTATAATTACAGGTTACATATAAAACTGAAAATTAAAAAAATATAAATAAATCTTGTGCTATATATACAGAAAAGAAATTTTAATAATATTTTATATTGTGACATTTTCATTTTTAAGAATATTTTTAAATGGGTGAACCAATTTTGATGATACTTTTTTTATATGATAGCTACTGATGTGGTGCTATTTAAATTTAGTTAATATCGGGCGAGTAGTTTTTGAGTTATACATTTCCTAGAGTGGGAATCGAACCCACAACCTGTCACGTTTACAGTCACACGCTTGTGCCTCTGCGCCACTACAGCTATTTTTAATTTGTTAGATATATTTGACAAATTTAAAGCGATTTTATACTATTATAAAATTGAATGATACATAATTTTCTTTATTCTTCATTTATTTCGATTTTTTTATAATTTATTGATGAAACTTAAAACCAAACTTTAAAAACTTCAATTATTTCATTCTTACATACATTTTTATATAGTTCTTTATACCAAATTAAAAAAAAAAGAAACAAAATGGCGTCTATTATATATATTAAAAACAAAATTTGCAATAAAAAAAATAAAACATGGACATTAGAAATAAACATTTTAATTATATATCTGTTTACAAAATACATTTTTCACATTTCCAAAAAAAAAAATAGCTCTAAATTACTGAACTGTCATTTCACTATAAAAAGCGAAATTAAAAAAAAAGTACCAAAAAGTCCATAACTTTACACTAATAGTGTCCCCATTGACGCGTTAACAACGCGTTGCCTAGTAACGTAGTATTGTGTAACATTTGTTTTATTAATTTAACATATTTTTAATGCATTATTTCAAAAAGACATCATTCAGCACTTTGCTATATAAACTATAAGTGTGCCAAGTTTCATGCTCCTGTGTCCGCGTAATTTTCGTAAAAGGGGGTACAAAGTTTTTGCTTCACATATTAATATATAGATATTGAAACATAAAAAAAAACAAAAATATAATATTTATACTTAATTTACAAACATTAATATATTAAAATAAACCCTTAGCTTTACTCTCCGCGGCGAATTTCCTTACATGTACTATATAATCCAACATGACCGTCGCGAATGCAGCGTCTAACACGAATTGGGGTATTTTACCTGAAAATTTAAAAAAAAATGCTTGAAAATATATATATTTTTTAAACTTCACGCTGTATCCCGGATATAGCAGGTTAGGCAGAGGGAACCTAGTGTTAAGACACTCCGTTCCCCACTTTTCGTCGAATTGAGGCATTGCGCGCTGAGTGGCGAAACTCAACGCCGCGCTTTGCCTAGTTACCAAACCCAGGAAATTAAACATTTCCTGGAGAGGGAATCTAACCCACAACCAGTGGCGTTTACAGTGGCACGCTTGTGGCTCTGCGCCCCGACAGGCATTAGTCATTCTTAAACGAAACCGAAACCGCTCCTGTTGAGGACCGTCCAAGCGCTCTGACCACTAAGCCATGCTTTCTATATCCGGCAATTATTACAACTTATTTATATTGTTGAATAATAAAATGATTATTATGTATGTAAAAATCTCTCTACAGAGATGCTAACAACATAAACAAGCGTATACGAATTTCGACGCAGCCGGATGTAGAACGCATGGCTTAGCGGTCAGAGCGCTTGGATGGTTTCCAAGAGACGCGGGTTCGAGTACCGCTGCATTCAAATTTTTGTACGTTTTCTAAATATAATTTCATCTTATTCCTAAGCTTAATTAAGTAATGATTTTAAATTTAATATTGTTACTAGCTTCTGTAGTAAGAATCTATATCTATCACTATTTCTAAGATATATAATTTGGCCCTTGCCAATTAATTAAATATTTTGATTCTAAAATTTTCATTTCTGTAGGGAGAGATTTTTACAAATTTTCGCGTCCCAAAGAGTATTTTTAAGAATGATCATTTAGTAAGAAATAATTAATAATATTCATTAAATATTTTTTAAATCTTACACACTAAAAACGATAAATACTCAGAAATGTAAACAAAATGAACGTAACAGGATTTGAACCCGTGCCTCTCGTGTACTGTTAAAACACAAGATAGTATGACAAACACCTGAAAAATGAAATAAAAAAGAAACAAAAGTCTAGAATATTCCTTCCACTAGAAAGAGATAGATAATATAAAATAAAAAGAGACAACATTACCTTTTAAATCACAGCACATGAGCCACTGGAAGACAGTCTTATGCTCTATCTTGCCATCAGTTTCAAATATTTTCGGCGTTAAACACCAACACCCAACTTTGTTATGACCTCTGAAATTAAAAAAAAAAAACAATTTAAATAAAATACACTAAAAAGAGATGTTATTACAAATAACTCAAAAACTAATCGTTAGATCTTAATTAAACTTAAACGGGACCACCACATCAGAAGCACTAGCTATCATATAAAAAAAGAATCATCAAAGACCTGTCGTGGCGCAGAGGCACAAGCGTGCGACTGTTAACGCGACAGGTTGTGGGTTCGATTCCCACTCCAGGAAATGTACAATTTAGTATTTTCATTTCTTGGGTTTGGTAACAAGGCAAAGCGCGGCGTTGAGTTCCGCCACTCAACACGCAATGCCTCAATTCGGCGGAAAGTGGGGAACAGAGTTATTGAAAGAGAATGGAGTGTCTTAACACTAGGTTCTCTGGTACCCTCTGCCTACCCTGCCATATGCAGGTTACAGCCGGAAGTTAAAAAAAAAGAATCATCAAAATTGGCTCACCCAGTAAAAAGTTATGTGGTACATATAACAATACAGTCGAACTGAGAACCTCCCCGTTTTTAATAAGCTAGTTAAAAGAACATAGCCTTAGAGAAGTTAATTTGAACTAATCCTCCATATTAAGTTAATAATTATTATAAAAATAAAAAAAATATTACATTAAGTATCCCGCATATAGCAGGGTAGGCAGAGAAAACCTGACAACCGACGTGTTAACACACTCCGGTCTCTTAACAATTCCGTTCCCTACGTACCACCGAATTGAGGCATTGCGTGCTTAGTGGTGGAACTCAACGCCGCAATTTGCATTGTTACCAGAAACTTATCTAATGTCACATATTAAAAAAAATTCCAAAAATTCCAACTCACCTAACCATATCTCTGTGCGGTGGGTATCCAGGCACAGCAACACTGACCCCACTCGTCATGTAGCAGAACGGGTTCGAATCCACGACCACCCCGTCCTTGGAGAGTCCGGCGCTACGTCTGAGTATTATGAAGTCGCGAGGCGCTATGATCCCGCGACCACCTCCCGCTGTTACTTGGTAGGAGAGGTCGATGCCGGGGGCTATTTCCTGGAATGGCAAAAAAATAATTTTATAATTTTTTTTGTAGCTTCACGCTGTATACCGCATATAGCAGGGTAGGCAGAGGGAACTTGAAAAACTAATGTTAAAGCACTCCGTTCCCCACTTTCATTCTCCATTCCATGGGTGGTGCTGAGTGGCGGAACTCAACGCCGCGCTTTGCTTTTTTACTAAACCCAGGAAATGAAAATTCCTGTCATGGGAATCGAACTCACAACAGGCGTTAATATTAATTATAAAAAAATATTGAAAATGTTAATTATACAAAAAATGAAATCGTGTCGCAGTAAGCGTTTGATAAGTTGTAGGTTCCTTTCTCATTAGGAGAGAGAGATCACTATTTCAGCGATAAGGTCACTCTTGTACATTTAATCTGTATTTGTATTTTTGTTACAAATTCTTTTGGGTATATAAAGTTATTATTATTATATTTAAGCTATTTTCATTTTTCCCGCTCTAGAAAGATGAAGCGCGGCGTTGAGTTCCGCACTACAACACGCAATGTCTTAAATTTAGCCGTAAAGTGCAGAACGGATTGTCTTATTGACACTAGTTTGTCTTTGCTTACCCTACTTTGCGAGTAAAGGTAAAGTTAGAAAAAAAAAGAATAATCATTATTATTCCCCTTCCCCTATAGTGGGATTGAACCGACAACCAATCGCGTTTACAATAAGACGAACAGACCACAATGGTCTCTTAAATTAATATAAACGAATTAAAAAAACATTTTTTCCATATGTTACATTCTACAAATTAAAACTTCATTCGACACCCATATTTAGAGGGTAGTACAAAAATTTCTAATCCGCCATTTTGTAATAACAACTATACTGATTTTATACAACTGCATTATTATCAAAACGGAGGTTTATTACAAATTTCAGCAAAATAATCGCACCTTTAAAATTATAATGACAAATAAATATATACCTTAATTAATTCACTCTTTAAAATGGTGGGATTCCACTCGGGTAGTTTTGTTAAGTTGTTCTTGAATTCCTCATACAGGAACTTGGCTGGACAATCCACTATGCCCTGAAAAAAAAAACATTTTTTTTTGTCAATAGCAAAAAAAGAATATGCAGTACACACGTAGAAACGAAACTACGAAAATTTAGAAATTTGAGGCATTGCGTGTTGAGTGGCGGAACTCAACGCCGCGCTTTGCCTTGTTACCAAACCCAGGAAAATGAAAATACTAACATTTCCTGGAGTGGGAATCGAACTCAAAACCTGTCGTGTTTACAGTCGCACGCTTGTGCCGCTGTGCCACGACAGGTGTTATATATATTATGTATAGCGTATTAGAAATTAATGCTAATACCATTTTAAATAATGCATAAAAAGTATATGAAATTAGTAAAAAATAAATGTTACACACCCTACCACAGTTTGACATGCATGTCTATATAAAGTGACATATACGTTGCTAGGCAACGCGTTGTTAACGCGTCAACGGGGATACTAGTGTTGACAAATCGAGAATACATAAAGGCCATAGTAACCAGAATAACGTCTGATTTATTTCATATTTTATTATGATTATCCATTTATTTAACATTTTTTATAGTATAGTATTATATAAATTATACTCTCACTTTTTCTACAGACGTATACGTTTGTTTCTATATAGTGACCCTTTTTCGTTACATCGAATTTGAGATCACAAAGATTACTTTAAAATAAAAACCAATAATTAAATTCGTTAATTTCATTTAATCATCAATTTGTTTAATTGGATTCAAACCCATGACCTATGACTTAGTTGTTACATTCACAAATCAATGAAACAACGAAATTATAATAATATTAAACAAAAAAAAAAAAAACCAAATATTATCTATACATAAGTACGTGAAACAAAAACTTTGTACCTCTTTTTACGAAAATTACGCAGACGGGGGAGCATGAAACTTGACACACTTATAGTTTATATAGAGAAGGAGTATATGATGACAGAATGATAATAGTTTTTTTTAAATAATGCATAAAAAGTCTATTAAATTAATAAAATAAATGTTACACACACTACCATATATAGTTTGACGCCCATGTACATAAAGTGACATATACATTGCTAAAGACAACGCGTTGTTAACACGCCAACAGGGACACTAGTAAATGCTAAATGCTATTGAAACTTTGAAACTCTTTTTTGAAAGTCGGTTAAGAAGGAATACTTTTAAAAGTATTTTTTCGTAAACCTGACAAAGGACATCAGGTTTAATGCATATATTAGCTTTTTTCAATTTCCCATATAAACTTTAACTATGTCAAATTACATATTCTATATATGTAGCCCGACTTCAAAAAAACGAGGTACTCAATTCGACTGCAGTTTTTTAATGTGTGTTACTAAAGTTTTACTTAGTGAATTAATTTTGATGCTGTAAATGAGGGGTTTTTTGTTTCTAAATTTAGTTAAGATATGACAAGTTAGTTACAATTTAACGAGTAGTTTTTGAGTTATTCGTAATAATTATAATTTTAAATTTACTTAAAGCAAGTTCTTTTTATTTTTACTATTTTCATTATTTAATCAAATTATTATACCAAATTCAACTCAATAGTAATAGGCTTCAATAGGCCTCTCGTGGCGCAGTAGCACAAGCGGGCGATTGTAAACACGACACGTTGTGAGTTCGATTCCTACTCCAGAAAATTAAAATATTAAATATTTATAACAATTAATATTTAGTATTTTCATTTCCTTGCTGGTAACAAGGCAAAGCGTGGCGTTGAATTCCGCCACTCCCACCCAATGCCTCAATTCGGCGGAAAGTGGGCAACGGAAGTCTTGAGCAAAGGAGTGTCTTAATACTAGGTTCTCAGGTTCCCTCTGTCTACCCTGCTATGTGCGGGTTACAGGCTAAAAAAAACAACAATTATTTTAAATGTTACTTACAGAAAACCTATACACTTTTCCAAACTGCTCCGTCTGTACGGACTCCACTATATCTCCTTTCTGACTCCCTCTTTTCTCTAACCTCCAGTTTGGAAGATTAATAGTCCTCCAAGCATTCTGCATGCTTTCCTCTGCCATGTTCTTATATTCGTCTATCTGAAAATTAAAATTTAAACAATTATAATCCATTACCTTTCTTTTTTTTTTGTGACGCTGGGAAATGCTGTTTACGGGCTCACCGGTTATTCCGATACTACCCACTAAAACCCAGCGGAAACCTTCTCCACCCCCATGAAACGCCGCAGGATCGCTCGCGCATGCCACTACGACGCCTCGGTTAAGCTAACTAACTTAACATCCTATATCGACTTCCCTAAATATATACCGGCTTCTCTAAATATATACCGGCTTCCGTAAATATATGCCGGCTTCCCTAAATATATACCGGCTTTCCTAAATATATGCTGGCTCCCCTAAATATATACCGGCTTCTAAATATATGCGTTCATTTGAAGACTTTGAAGATAGATTTTTAAATTTATTGACAAATAATGATATCTGCCAAAAAACTGTATGTCATTAACCGGTTTTAAAAAAGGTGGTTCTTAGTTTTTTCAATTAGTAAAACCAATTTTAATAATTATTTTTTTAATTATAGATAGTGATTCTGATATGGTCCCATTTAAATGTTAGCTAAGATCTGACGAGTACTTTTTGAGTTATTCGTAATAATTTTATTTTTTATAAAAGTACTAGCTGTGCCCGCTTCTTCATCCGCATGGAATTTAACAAAAAAGTTATACTGTGTTAAAGTTATGATATTATAAGATTTTTTTTTAAATATAAGTAGCTGTCACTCATTACATCCTGCTACCTGCCAGTATAAATTCCGTCAGCAGCAGCAGCATATCAGAGATTAGCCGGAACAAAGAGACAGACAGACAAAAATTGTAAAAAAAACTATTTTGGTATATATACCGTAGATATGATATACAAGTAGTAAAATGCGGTTATTTTCAAATTACACAGAAACACACAAACAGACACCCCATTTTATTTAATATATAGATAAACAATTAGCATAATCAATTGTTCTTTAGGTATAAAAATCAATTACATGCGCACAGTAGTTTCATCTCACGAGATAAACACAGCAGCTGCAGTACCGTAAATTAAAGGGGTCATGACCCCTTTATCTATATATGTATTTAAAAGACAACTTGCCGATTCGTAAAAAGTTAATTGAAATAAACATGGCAGGCGTGAATATCTATACATAAATTTGTGAAGCAAAAACTTTGTACCCCTTTTTATGAAAATTACGCGGACGGAGGAGCATGAAATTTGGCACACTTATTGTTTATATAGAGAAGGAGTACAGAATGATAATATATTTTTTAAATAATGCCTAAAAACTATATTAAATTAGTAAAATAAATGTTACACACACTATCACGGTTTGACATGCATATTTATATAAAGTGAAATAAACATTCCCAGGCAACGCGCTATTAACGCGTCAACGGGATCTAGCTTCAGTTAGGACTTACACTCCTAACATCTTGTAAACTGACGATTCAAAAGTGCTTGTAAGAGTCTATTTGGATAAAGAACATTTTGTTTTATAAAACGTATAAAGATTTTGAACGCATGACTCGAACCTGCGCCTCTTGTCTCCCGTCTCCAGCGTTATGATCACTAAGCCATGCGTTCATATCCAGCTACGGCAAAAATCTTATACGCTTGTCACAACGTTATTTTTGTTGGTGCTAACAACTATCTTTCTCTATAGATAGATATTTACAACTTTCTGCTACCCAAAGATTATTTGTAAAACGGTTTCCAAGAGACGCGGGTTCGAGTCCCGTTGCGTTCAAAATTATTATACGTTTTCGCTTCCTAAGTGTGTGGTTAAGACTTTAATCAAAAATAAAAACCATTTTTTATATTATAAAATATAAGAAGTAGATGTATATATTTTTTACCCGACTGTCAGAGGAAGGTTATGTTTTTTGTATGTTTCATGTATGTTTGGGTGTAACGTGTGGGGTACCAAATGAAAGGACTTAATTAGCACATTTCAAATATATGACACATAAGTCGCTTTTATAGGTTACTTTATTTGTATTTGCTTCCTAAATTTGATGAATTGGTTCAGTCGGGTTTTTTGATCTTTATAATTATATGTGTTATTTTTAATTAAAACTGTCAAAAAAAGCACTTACTGTCAACCATTCAGCCTTAAACGGTTCATCACTGCCTCTATTAAAAATCGATTTCATAATACTGGTAATAGATATTCCCAGAATGCTCATACTATTCAATTTCTTCTCCAATTCTTCTTCATTACCAACATTCTCCAGTTCACCAATATGTTGGTCGATTTCCTTCTCCGAAATAGCGGGAATTTCCGATGAAGACGCCATGTTTTTTTATTATTTTTTTAATTTTAAGCACTGATTGAACTATATGAATTCTTTGTTTTAATTTAAAATCTATATTTATTTATTTTTTAAATATTTAGACGTTGTTTCTATTAATTAATAAATATTTATTAAAAATTGAAAATCAATTTCAAATAAAATGCATTAAAAAGTACAATTATTACGAATAACCCAAGAACTAGATCGCCAGATCTCAGTCAAATTAAAATGAGACCACATCAAAAGCGCTGGCTATCACACAAAAAAAGAATCATCAAAATTAGTTCATCCAGTAAAAAGTTATGCGGACACACAAACAGTACAGTCGAAATTATGTAATATACTTCTAATTTTAGTTTCTGTTACAATTTTGTCTTTTAAATTTTAAATATAAAGAACAATTAACAAGATCAAGAACCATGGCAGAATATAATCCGAATTGTAAAAAAAAAATCACTCATAATTTTAATTACAACAACAACAAAAAAAACGTCAAATAAAATGCACAAAAAACTAAAATAATTACAAATAACTCAAAAACCAGATCGAACTAAAAACCAAACCACATCAGAAGAACTAGCTATCATATAAAAAAATTATCATCAAAATTGGTCCATCCAGTAAAAAGTTATATAATATAAGCAAGCAAAGGTCAAAGAGAGATAAAAAATGAAAGGGTTACTAATATAATGTTACTTACATTTTTTAAAACTATGGAGGGTAGTAGAAAAATAAGCTAAGAAAAATTCGTTTGTTACAATATATAGATTAACTCTGAAGTTAATCTATATATTGTAACAAACGAATTTTTCTTAAGAGATGAATCTGAATTCATCTCTTTATCTATATATCTCTTCACGCTATATCCCGCACATAGCAGGGTAGGCAGAAGGAGCCTAGTGTTAAGACACTCCCTTCCCCACTTTCCGCCGAATTGAGGCATTGCGTGCTAAGTGGCGGAACTCAACGCCGCGCTTTTGCCTTGTTACTACACCCAGGAAATGAAAAATACCATTTCCTAGAGTGGGTCGAACCCACAACCTGTCGCGTTTACAGTCGCACGCTTGTGCTTCTGCGCCACGACATCGTTGGGTTCATCTTTTTGAGTTTCAAATTTAAATTCATTTATTTGAAAGAACGAAATTAATTGAATGAATTTTGAAGTGACTATATTCTACATATAGGGACATATCTCTACGTTCTTTGTCTATTGATTATAGAAAATTAAAAAAAAATACAAAAAGGGAGTTTCTTTAAAAATACATTAAAAAAAAATCTATACATATAAATATATAAAACACTTGCATTACTGAGTACTGACAGACAACGGACACGCGAAACTACTGCACATAGAAACATGACATGTGACATGTGGGAACGCGAGGAGTGTAGAGAAGTACTGCGAGAGAGGAACGAGAAACTACTGCACACAGAAACATGACATGCGTCATGGCGTGTAGGGACGCGGGGAGCGTAGGGGAGTGCTGAGAGAGAAGAACAAGAAACTACTGCATATAGAAACATGACATGTGGCGTGTAGGGAGGCGGGGATTGTAGGGGACTGCTGAGAGAGAAGAACGAGAAATTACTGCACATAGAAACATGACATGTGGCGTGTAGGGACGCGGGGAATGTAGGGGAGTGCTGAGAGAGGAGAACGAGAAACTACTGCACATAGGAACATGACATGTGGCGTGTAGGGACGCGGGGAGTGAAGGGGAGTGCTGAGAGAGGAGAACGAGAAAATACTGCACATAGAAACATGACATGTGGCGTATAGGGATGCGGTGAGTGTAGGGGAGTGCTGAGAGAGGAGAACAAAAAAAACTAAAAAGAAACGGAAAAAAATGACATTCTCAAACAAAGCCGCGGAGATACACCTAGTTATACCTATACAAAACAATTTTTTTTTTGCTTCACGCCGTATCCCGCACATATCAGGGTAAGCGGAGATCAGAGAACCTAGTGTTAAGGCACTCCGTAAGAGAACGGAGTGTCTACACAACAAACTAATAATAACAACTAATAAAATTCTAAACGAAAATAATCATACATTCAATTCACATTAAATTTAGCAAAATCGACAAATACCCTTCAAAGAACCATTACCAACCAACTAATTCAACAAAAACACAAATATATATAAAAATAGAATAAAACAACGTCTAAATATATGAAAAAAATAAATATTTAAATAATAAAATTAACACTATAACCGACTTTAGAGTACACGTGTTGACGCCACGCTGTGTCGCGTCTGACTAACGAGTGACGAGTAACAACTACTGGTCTAACATATTGAAATACAAATAAAGCGAAACTAGTTTAATAACCTTGGTTTGTCGTAAAATAATATATTTTTTTCTATATAATGTATAGACCATCAGTTTTTATTTGCATTGCAGTGGAACAGCGTTTGTAAACGCGATTGGTTGTGGGTTCGATTCTCACTCTAGGAAATGAAAATATTAAATAATATTTTTTTTTAGTTTCACGCTGTATCCCGCATATAGCAGGGTAGGCAGAGGGAACCTGCGACCCTAGCGTTAAGACACTCTATTTCCCACTTTCTGCCGAATTGAGGCATGAGTTGCCTAGTTTTGCCAAGTTACTAAACCCAGGAAATGAAAATATTTAACATTTCGTGAAATGGGAATCGAACACACAACCTGTCGCGTCCCGCACGCTTGTACCTCTGTAATACGACAGGCGTTCATCAGGTAATTATAAAATTGTTTCAATAATCTGAGTTGTCCTAACATTCTTGTTATCATTAGCTACAATATAAAAATATTGTATTATCAGATCCGGACACATGTGCACATTTTCGAAAAAAAACAAAGAACTGGCTTAAAATAACGCTACAAGAATTTGTTACATAGATAAATAGATAGAAAAGAAGCTAATAATAGCGTTTCACAAAGTCACAGACCGAGTTTTGGTTATATATATACCTAGATGTTACCCTTGGCTCCGTTCGCGTTATCAATAGCAGTCCATACTAGATACTATAGTGCGTATATGCGTTCACTTGAAGACATTGAAGTAGATAGATTTCAAAATTTTTGATTCTTTTGAATATGTAAGGTTAACTTCAAATTCATGTTTTTGAGTTGCAAATTCAAATTCATCTTTTTGAAAAACCGAAATTCAATATGATAAATTTCGAAGCTAAAAAGTGACGTTCTTCCTCTACTATATTAATAAATTTAAAAAAAAAACATTGTACAAAAAAATAGGAGTTTCTTTACAGTAAAGGAATGACTTCGAAATGGATAGATTTTCAAAAAGTTTGACAAAAAATCATGTGTGCCAAAATATTTTTAATTTTATAAAATGTATTCGATGTCCTTTTTAATACCTCTAAGAATATGTGTGCAAAGTTTCACGATAATCGGTTGAGTAGTTTTGGCGTGAATGCGTAACAAACAAACTTACATTCATATTTATAATATTAGTATATATATATATATATATATATATATATATATATATATAGTTTTAACTATAGATATGTACGAACTGATACGTATAGATAAATATCCGTGACATAGTAACGTTTACAGAAGATAAATATTTTTTGACCAATTTCAAAAAATGAGGACGTATCGTATCATTTCGACTGCATTTCTTATCGCATAACTTTTTATTGGGTGAACCAATTTTGATGATTCTTTTTTTATATGATAGCTAGTGCTTCTAATGTAGTCCCATTTAAATTAAGTGGCAAATAGTTCTTGAGTTATTTGTACTTTTTAGTTAATTTTCTTTGAAGTCTGATGAGGGGTCTTCACTCTCCTCCCTGGGGAGGAGGGGTGATGGCTTCAGGCTCTTAGGCCTATGGCCATGGAAGTCTTCTCCGTCCATAAATATGGGCGGGTCATCGGGTTGGCCCATAGGGCCTCTGTAGGGGTTCTGTCTACAATTTCGGTTCCCT
>JAKGSA010000721.1:223243-250335 GCA_033558755.1 Philaethria dido
ATTCAATAATTTACCACTGGACACGATTTTAGCAGCGTTGGTCCCACAAAAAAAAAAAAAAACTGCCAAGGGTCAATTTTTTTTTTTGCACATTCAATTTTTTTTTCGGTAAACACATGCTTTAGAGCAGTGTTTCCCAACGTGAGGCCCACGCCCCATAGGGGGGGCAGTTTGACTGTTAATGGGGGGCAACTCGAATCTTTATAAAAATTATTTGGAAATTAAATTCAGTTCCTCATTATATGTTTTGAAAATATACTTACTGTGTTTCGTTTAGAATTCCTTAGAGTTTTCTTACTAATGTAAGTTTTTTAAATTAAAAAATCTAATTTTTTGCTAATAATTATGTATGTTACATGGGGAGTAAGAAATTCATTACCGTGGGGCATGACACAAAAAAGGTCGGGTAACACTGTTTTAGAGTAAACATCGACATATTGATTTTTTTATTCAAAAGGGGAAAACCTGGCTTACGTGCCATCGAACCGGAACACATCATTAAATATTTTGCGGTTCGTCTTTGACATGATAGTGGTCGCGAGCCAGTCGGAGGATGAACCTCCTACCACCTAACAAAAACATCGGACATAATTTTCCAATATTTTTTTTTTCTTATAACTAAATGCGTTACCTTTTAAAGTGAGTACCACATGCAATTATGGGGACAAGGCATACTTTTTTTTTTAAATAATTAGGTTTAAAATGTTATTAAATTACAATCAATGAATAGAAAAGAATAAATATATTAAAGTTACTAATGTTGTCTGGCATTCTTACGATATCTATCTAGAGAGCTTCCGAATGGATCCAAAACGCTTTTTTTATAAAAAAAAAATCACAAATTGTTCAACTCTTTAAAATGAAAATTCTTGACGCATCGTCAATACGATGGCATATATATAACCACTCTAAGATTTAATAGATAACAACGTAGAACGTAGCGTTCAATATATTAAGATTAATTTCTAATATGACGACATTTTTCGTCATGGATATGGCATTGCAGTAAGCCTTAATGTATGACGAAATATTTCGTCATAATCGGTTAATAGGCTAAAAAAACAGTAAAAAACCAAAAATGACATGATAGTAGTAAAAAAGTGGAATGGCTCACCAAATCTTGCGTCAATATCACTTCCCTCTTTGGATGAGGACTCGATTCCGGAGTGTCGACCGGTGAGAACCAGTTCACTGTCGACTCGCCGTGGGAGAGTGTAGGCCTTTGCGACAGTAGCGGCGTTCTCTCTGTGTTGCGTTGTACTGTTCAATTGTAAATTATTAATAATATAGATTATAAAAAAATGTAATAAAAGTTACAACCGACTTCAAATGTAATGCACTAAAAAGTATAATTATTACGAATATCTCAAAAACCACTTGTCAGATAATGAGCTTTTTGATTTTCGCGATTATTACACATATTAAATGAAACTATTTTAACCGGATTAGTCACGTATATTTTAGTTAACATCTACCTGTGACCACCTGTGTGTGTGTGTGTGGTCTATCTGTGACCACGGACTATTGTAAAGTGTTCGTACTTACGGACTACTGTAAATGTATTTTCGAATACTTAAATATACGCGATTAATCCGAGTAAAATAGTTTCATTTAACACTTGTCAGATTTTAACTAAATTTAAATTAAAAAAAAACTACAGAATAAAAAAAAGGTACTAACACGTAACATTATTAATGGATATCTCAAAAACTATTTGTCAGATCGTAACTAAATTTAAATAGAACTATATCAGAATCACTTGTAAAAAAAATACGTAATCGAACAAAAATATTTTTTGTAAAAAGCGTGCAAAGTTTAAATAGAATAGGTTCTTTTTAACTAAAAAACAGTTTTTTTTTTGTTTTTTTTTAAACTTATTTTTTGATATTATTGCATCGTCATCAGTCATTATTTTACAAGTCGCATACTCAAAATTAAAAAAAATATATTTTCACATTTCGTGTTTTTGTAAACTAATGTTAGAATATGAATACATACATAATTTAAATACTATTAAGAAGTGTGATTGTTTCTTGTCAAAAAAAAAAAAAATTAGCCAATAAATTATTTTTTTTTAATCAAATAAAAAAATACTTTTTACTTCAATTTCGCGAGTTTTTTCAGTATATTTTTTTCTTTTTTAACTTCACGCTGTATCCCACATATAGTAGGGTAGGCAGAGGGTACCTGAAAACCTAATGTTAAGACACTCCGTTCTCTTTCAACATTTCCGTTCCTCACTTTCCGCCGAATTGAGGCATTGCGTGAATTGAGGCATTGTGAACTCAACGCCGCGCCTTGTCTTATTACTAAGCCCAGGAAATGAAAATACTTCCTGTAGTGTGTCTCGAACCCACAATCTGTCGCGTTCACAGTTGCACGCTTGTGCCTCTGCGCCACGACAGGAGTTTCAGTTTTGTAAAACTATTATTATTCCATAACTCACCTATAGTCTCTAATATTTCTCTCGCTTGCAATTCCTGTGGTAACACCCTGAAATCCAGAAACCACGCCTCCCCCCAAGATATAGTGAACGAAGTTAATATTAAAAACACTTGGAAAACAGGCTGCGATGCGTTAGGCCACTGAAACATATAGAAAAAACCATAAATATATGTATATAAACTAGGCCTGTCGTGGCACAAGCGTGCGACTGTAAACGCGACAGGTTGTGGGTTCGATTCTCACTCCAGGAAATAAAAATATTAAATAATATTTAGTACTGTTATTCCCTCGCTCTGGTGACAAGGCAAAGCGCGGCGTTGAGTTCCGCTACTCTACCTCATTTCGGCGAAAAGTGGGGAACGGAAGTGGTAAACAAGAGAACGGAGTGTCTTAACACTATGGTTCTCAGGTTCCCTCTGCCTACTCTGCTATGTGCGGGATACAGAGTAATGTTAAAAAAAGAATAATAATAAATATAATATAATATAAAAATATATATATAAAATAATATAAAAATCTATTAAAAGAGAGAGGTTTTATTGCTTAGTTTTTTATCTTCACACTGTATCCCACACATAGCAGGGTAACCAGAGAGAACCTGAGAACCTAGTGTTAAGACACTCCGTTCTCTTTTAACATTTTGGTTTCCCACTTTCCGGTGATCTATCTAATAGGTTTTTGAAGGGTCGGCAACGCGTAAGTGATGCCCCTGGTGTTGCAAGCGTCCATAGGCCACGGTAACCACTTACCATCAGGTGGGCCGTGTACCTTGTTGCCACCGTCGTGGTATAAAAAAAAAAAAAAAAATACATAAATAATGCCGCCTGATACCAGAGCAGGAAAATAAGAATAATTTCAACATAATCATTGCCTCGAGAATCACTGCGATCGAACCCACAATCATCGCTTTTTCAGTCATACACTATAGGAATTTTATTAATAATTTCAAATATATTTAAAAATTTAACTTACGTCATACACAAAAGCTTTTCCTAATATAAAGGCACTTGTCCCTCCGGTTGAGAGCTAGAAAAAAAAACAAAAAAGTAAAAAAAAAGGGAAGAAATGCTTAAAAAAAGAATTATAATCCTAAAAGCAAAAATTATACATATATAAAGACAAACTTTTAAATTTAAAAAAAAATGTTTGTTGCTTGATTGTGACGCATGTTCGGTACATCGTATTTTAAATTACCAACATTCTAAAAAAAAATGAACAAAATAAGAAAAATAACCTGTACAGTCCATAATTATTACGAATAACTCAAAAACATATCGTCAGGTCTTAATTAAATTAATATCATATAAAAAAAGAATCATCATAATACGTTCACTGAAAAGTTATGCGGTAAAATAAAAAAAAAAATTGATAACCGCCTCTTTGTTTGAAATTGGTTAAAATATTGTAAGTATATAAATACCAACAAAATATTTTTTAAAGCTAAAAAAAATCACGTTTTTGATATTAAGTGGAAACGAATAAGAACGCATAGCTTAGTGGTCAAAGCGCTTGGACGGTTTCCAAGAGGCGCGGGTTCGAGTTCCGCTCTGTTCAAATATTTAAACATACCATTGTCCCCGTAAATGCGCTAATAACGAATTGCATAGTGACGTATATGTCACTTTATATAAACATGGATGTCAAATCATGGTAGTGTGTGTAACATTTATTTAATTAATTTAATTTACTTTTATGCATTAATTTAAAAAGATGTTATCATTCTGCACTTCTTCGTTATATAAACTATAAGTGTACCAAATTTCATGCTCCTCCGTCCGCGTATTTTTCGTAAAAAGGGATCCGAAATTTATTGTGACGTACTTTCGTTACATTTAGTTTCAAAGAAGTTGCACTTGAAAATATTAAATAAACATAACACAAATAAATATAAAGAACAAAAATTCCGACTGAACCAATTCATCAAATTTAGGAAGCATATACTAATAAAGTAAGCTATAAAAGCTAGTTATGTGTTATATATTTCAAATGTGCTAATGTACTTTCATTTGACACCCCACACGGTACCCATCAACGATTTTTTTTTGTTTTTATTCATGACGTAATTGCGTCTAGAGGGCGCCATATTGAATTAATAGTGACGTCACTTATCTAAGAACACTTGGAGTATGAATACCTATCTAACGTCACCTTAATTATATAATTTGGTCCAGGGATTTGGAAGATATGAGGTAATAAAGAATATTACAAACATACATGATACGCGCGAAAAACATAACCCTCTGACAGTCGGGTAGAAAGTAACTTACCGCAATAACACTCCAGTTATTTATATATAAAATGGCATAAAACAATATCAACAGTATGAACCTCAACAATGCCACTATGACGACGTCGAATAGTGATATTTTTATATTATAGTGTATTATTTCTCTGTTAAATATTTGTATTAGTGTTTCGCCTTTCATCTGAAAAAAAAACATCAAATTAAAAAAAAAATGCTTCACGCCTTTTTTTTCTTTTTTTTAGCTTCACGCTGTATCCCGCTTATAGCAGGGTAAGCAGAGGAAACCTGAGAACCGACGTGTTAAGACACTCCGTTACCCACTTTCCGCCGAATTGAGGCATTGCGTGCCGAGTGGAGGGACCCAACGCCACGCTTTGTCTTGTTACCAGAGCGAGGAAATGAAAATACTAAACTTTTCCATTTCCTGTAGTGTGTATCGAACCCACAACCTGTCGCGTTTACAGTCGCACGCTTGTGCCTCTGCGCCACGATAGGCGTTAAGCGTGATTATATTCAAATTATTTTTGAATTCTTCGCTTTTTGAAAAATTCGCTTTTCATTTCTCAAAACGCGGAGTTGAGTTTCGCTTCTCTTTACGCATCATCAGGTTCAGGTGGAAAACAGAGAACCAAATATTTTGACACTAGATTCTCTCTAACTACTCAGCTATACGATATAAAGATTAAAAAAAAAACAAAATAAAAAAAAAATCTCACCATAACACAAATAAGCCACATCAAACTAGTGAATAATATGTCAAAAGTGACAAACAGGCAGAAAAAGCGTCGAACCGACGACATCCTCCCTTGCGGCCTGTGACCCGCCACTAAGTCTTCCGTTACTACATTGACTGACTGAGCTGAAATAAAAAAAAATGAGATTTTAACAAAATACAATGCATTAAAGAGTAAAATTATTACGAATAACTCTTAAACTACTCGTCAGATCTTAGCTAAATTTAAATGTGACCACATCAGGAGCACTAGCTATCATAAGAAAAAAGAAACATCAATTAGTTCACCTAGTAAAAAGTTTTGCGGTAACACACGTAAGCAAAAAAATAAATTGTAGTAGCACCTCTTGCTTTTTTAAAGTCGGTAAAAAAGGACAAGATATTATGAAAACTAGTGTCCCCATACATACGTTAATAACGCATTGCGTAGTGACGTATATGTCACTTTATATAAACATGATTGTCAAACCTTGCTAGTGTGTGTAACATTTATTTTATTAATTTAATATATTTTTTATGCATTATTTAAAAAAAATATTGTGGAGCGCATAATCTCTATATAAACTATAAGTGTGCCAAGTTTCATACTCCTCCGTCCGCGTCGTTCGTAAAAAGGGGTCCAAAGTTTTTGCTTTGCGTATTTATATATAGATATTGGCTTTCTTCACTTCTTTATACAAAGTTTAATTGTGTCAAATTCATACTCTTCTGCTTATTTTTTTTTTTAAAAGAGTTTTAAAAAAATACTTCACGCTTTATCCCGCATAGCAGAGTAGTCAGAGATAACCTAGTGTCAAGACACTCCGTTCGTTCGTTTCGTCCCTATTACGTGTTAAGGTGGCGGGACTCAACGTCACGCTTTGTCTTACCACAGTGGAAAAATAAAAATATTATAAATATGAATCTCTTTTTAAATAATTATTATTCTATACGAACATTTTTTTTTCTTCACGCTGTATGCCGCAGGGTAGGCAGAGGAACGTCAGAACTGACGTGTTAAGATATTCTGTTCTCTTTTGACATTTATTTTTCCCACTTTTCGCCGAATTGAGCCACTGCGTGCTGAGTGGCGGAACTCAACGCCACGCTTTGCCTTATTACCAGAGCGAGGAAATGAAAATATCAAATATATATACTTTTTCATTTATAACAAAATATTTACTAAAAAAACTTACATAAATTTCTATATGGAGGACTTGTAACGCTACTTAGTAAAGACTCAGCCGCTTCTCTTATATGATAATCTGCCATGTTTGCTGAAACCATTATGATAACATTGTTAGTTGTTATGATTATAATTAATATTTATAATTACATTTAATGGTGGACTCAGATATGTCAATTAATACTAAAGTTACATTAATGGTTATTTATTTATCTATAATTTCTTTATAATTTATATAATTTCATATATTTAAAAAGTTATGTAACCATTATGGCATAGAAAAAGAGCATCTGACTATAAGAGCGAATGGTTCTGGATTCAATTCCCACTTGTTGTATTGATTATACTATATACTATACTAGCTTCATACTGTATCCCGCAAATAGCAAGGTAGGTCGAGGGAACCTGAGAATATAAGACACTGCATTCTCTCTTGACATTTTCATTCACCACTTTCTGCTAAATTGAGGCATATGCAACATACCTTGGCACCATATACGAGTGCCATGACTGCCAGGAAAAAGTTACTGGCACACATATATAGACAATATGGCATGCAATCTGTTTAATTATGTGCCTAAAGAAAGTCATTAATAAATAAATGGCATTAATTCTAGCAATGTTTTAAACTACTTAAGCACATATTAACATGAGTAATGTATCATAATTTTTAATGTTTCAATCTAGTTACAATAGCACATGCCTTATCACTATAATGCTCAAGGCTAGTTAAATTTATGTAAATCATAAATTCATTGCATTCATTATTATTAAAAATTTAAAATATTATTTACGGGTTTAGGTTTAGTGCTTGGTTGAAGCAATTTGTATTAGACATTATGTTTCAGCTAATAGAAAAATATTTAAATAAGTGTAAGCTAACAAAAACTTGTCTTTAAAAAGGACTCTGCTTCAGAGACAATGCAAATAATTTACAACAATTATGTTGAATGCCAAAGTAAAAGCTATTAAGAAATGTTTTATTGAAATATTAAATATTTAGGTTTACTATGTTAACAATAAAAGTGAATTAATGAAAAGTTAGACGAGAAAAAAAATTGAGTACAATAATAATAGTTCAAAAACCCGCTACTATTAAAAATGCAAATTAGTAAAGATGAATTAATGTTTGTTGTTCATGCAAAAACTACTGGACAAATCTAAATTAAATTTATAAAGGTTAATACATAATTTTGGTCAAAATATAACAATTGAAATATAGTATAATATAATACTTATTTGTCAATAACTTATAAAAAGAAAGTATTTTTCAACTTAATAACCAAAATATAATTTCAATTAGATATCATTTGAAACAAAGACATAGGCAAATTGTTTATCACTGTTTACATTATAATCAGGAAGTGAACCTAATTAGTGTTTTTTTAATATAAATTATTACTAAATAATATAGTAATTATTAATAAAAAAGCATTTAATATGAATTTTCAAAGCAATTCTAGTTAATTATCCTTATAAAATAGTAAAATTTGTTATTTAAAAGGTAGGTATCATATTAGAGTTAGTCATCAAAACAATGGTAATGTTTTAAATTATTGAATTATCCAATAAATTAGTTCATATAATAGGAAATAATGTGTATTTATTGCCAAAAGCCACATTAAGATCAATTTAAAATATTCAAATTAACAACAAAAGTATTACTCACTTTTCATCAGAGATTCTTAAACGTAAGTTATTTAAAAATGCATTATTTACACACAAAATGCGTTTCGGTGGTTTCGTTGTTTCTAACAAGCATTTGTTCAGAGTTTTAGTAACTATTTCCTATTATTGTATTTATTTATTATGAAAATAACGTAACTTCTTGAGAAAGAAATTGTAACTAAATGACATTGACATATTGATCATTGATGAAGTTGTTTGTGTTGAGTTTATGTGTAATCGATTACTGTAATCGATTTTAATTTTATTTATTTACATAGCTTTAATTTACAAATATTGCAGAATATTGGAATGTATGTTATTTTGTTATATATAAATATAGTTTAGTTTTATTGTTAGGCTTTGATTGGGTGGAAAGCCTCCTCCATTATTTTTCATGTGCTTTTGTTTTTCTCTGTGAAAATCGATTTCAATATCGATTCATAAATAAAATAAATTAAGCTGTTTCTTTTTATTATATAAATAATATTTTTATATAAAATTTATATGTATTATTCATTAAAACGTTTTAAATTGTTATAGTTATAGAAAATATTAACTAAATAATTGAATTATTGATTTTGTTCCATTATGTATGTAAGTGTATTAATTTATGAATTAAAGAGTTAATAAAACAATAAAATTTTATAAAATGAAAGTATACCTTTATTTATGTAACGCTAATTACAAATCAATAAATTAAATTCAATAAAAAAGGACAATGATTTTCGTTGTTTATTTATTTTTATTTATCTAATAAATAAATATAATATTTCTTAGACAATAGCTTTCTTATTAATAATCACTTAACTTAAATAATATTAAATTATTATATTATATACAGCCTTTTTAAAGGGTCCTATACATTTTTTTTTAATCAAAACATCAAATCAAATTAAAAGCTAACATACAAATAGGAATGGATACATAACATTTTATAAACTGTTTATTTAACATAATTTGTATAAAAATATTCTTAAGAGACATTTTTTATCTTAATTTTAAATACCTTACAATAATTACAATAAAAAGAGTCACAATATTATTAATTTTAACAGAATTATATTATAATGAAAATATCACTAATTTGTTTGTATATTACGTACAATTTCACTTATTCTTATAAATTATTTGTTTTCCGCATTTATTCTAGCAAATATTAAATCTATATATACCCCTTTTTACGAAAATTACGCGGACGGAGGAGCATGAAACTTGGTACACTTATAGTTTATAAAGCGAAGGAGTGCAGAATGATAGTATTTTTTTTAAATAATACATAAAAAATATATAAAATTAATAAAATAAATGTTACACACACAACCATGGTTTGATAGGCATGTTTTTATAAAGTGTCACTTTATATATACATTGATAGACAACGCGTTGTTAAAGCGTCAACGGGAACTCTAGTGTAAGGTAGTGTTCCTAAAATGGATAGCAAGTTGACATTAGATTGGACTGCATGAAGACAAACAAGTACAATTACAACAATATATTAACAAATCAAGGAAAAAAAAAATATGCGGCAGAGAAGTTCAAATTTGGTATATTTTAAGTGTACAAAGAGAAGAAGTGCAAGAAACATTATTTTTCATAATAATGTATCAGAAATACATTAAATCGATAAAATAAATATTACTATTAACGCCTGTCGTGGCGCAGAGGCACAAGCGTGTAACTGTAAACGCGACAGGTTGTGGGTTCGATACCTAGGCCAAGAAATGTAAAAGTTTAGTGTTTTTATTTCCTGGGTTTGGTTACAAGGCAAAGCGCGGCGTTGAGTTCCGTTCGGCGTAAAATGGGAAGGGAATGATAAAAGGGAACGGAATGTCTTAAATCTTGGTTCTCTGGCTCCCTCTGCCTACCCTAACATGTTATGTGCAGGATACAGCGTGAAGCTATAAAAAGAAACGGATGACTAAATAATAAACCTAATACCATCTCGCTGTACCCACTCTATTATCAGGTGGATCTCTCGCACAACAATAGGAGAGTAGAATACCAACAATAGCTAAACATAGTGATAAGACACTAATGCTGCACACTGCTCCAGAAGTGATATCGTTTAATGCAGTGCCCGGCTTCGGTTCAATCATTAGTAAAGTGAAAAGTCCTACAGCACTCAGCATTGAGAACGATGACAGGACTATGTAACCTGTAAAATAAAAAAAAAGATTATCTAAGGAAGATAAGTTTAAGATTTAAATACTAACGAATAGTATATTAACTACTAGTAATTCTACTTTGTCAATTAATGGGCTTTTTTTTATACTTTAGAATTTATCAAGCGTCACAATAAAGTTTATCGTCATCATAATTTTTTTGTTACATTATTGCTTGTCTAGGCATTTAATAAAAAAAAATGTTCCGATTAGGATATAAGTTCAAAATTATCGTGTCAACATAAATATTACAACTTGCTTTACAAGGACAAGGAATAATAATAAAAAAATATTAATAATTTGTAATCGATTACATAAAATCGATTTCTATTACATATTGTAATTAAAATAAATTATTTATTCATATATTGTTAAATAGTTTAAGAATCAATAATATTTAATAAAAGCCCGCATAATTTAACAGTGACCAAAGATGTGTAATAAATTTTAAATATAATTGTAGAAGTCGTGTGGTTTAAGACAAACGATAAATATGCGGGCGATATTAGAATAAAAGATTATGTTATTTTATTTTAATAAAAAGTAAGGCCTTCCTTAAGGATTTCAGGAATTTCGGAAAATCCCCTACACTCAGTAATTGAAGACTAATTTCAATTAATTTAAAGGTAATTGAATAAAAAAGATGAAACATTATTGAATGTATAATAAAATATAGATCTATGTATATTATTTTTATTTATATCTGTCGTAGATTATACTGTAAAACCTAGTGTGTACACGTTTCTGGAGGAATTTCGGGACATTCCCTATACTCAGTAACTAAAAACATATGTGGCCCTCATGGTGAAGCCGGACAGCATCTGACCGTAAACACGATTGGTTGTGGGTTCGATGTCTACTCAGGCAAATGGTTATATATATATTTTTTAAATTTTTCCGCTCTGGTAAGACATAGCGCGGCGTTTAATTCTGTCATTTAACATCCGAAAAATTTAAAATCCGAAAGTGGAGAACAGATTTCAAGATATGACAGTAGGTTTTCTTTGACTGTCTTTCTTTGAGAAAGAGCGTGTAGTTATGAAATATATATAAAATTGTTGTATTACCTGATAAATAGTTTCTATTTGGAATTAAATAAGTACGTCTAGATCTTAGACCTAGAAGACCTAGTATAAAGCATGTGAAGCCTGACAGAACACCGAAGTCTAGGTAATAACGGCGTCCAACCTGTAATTTGAAATAAAAATAGTTAGTAATTTTATTTACATATAAGACTAGCTTTGAAGCCCTAATATAAATATTAAAAATACATTCCAATAGAACTGAATCCATTATTTTTTTTAAAGAAATAGTATCCTATATCTTTTTTAATACCTCTAAGAATATGTGTACAAAGTTTCATGATAATCGGTTGAGTAGTTTTGGCGTGAAAGCTTAACAAACAAACTTACATTCACATTTATTATATTAGTAGGAATTTATATTAAATTAAAGGAAAAATCAATCTACGCTTCTTTTCGCAGAGAAAAAAAATGCGAATAGTAGCGATATTTTGTTCTTCTACAGAATCTCTCTGTATAAAAATGATTACGAAATAAATAATTGCAAGTCTACTTGTAATATATCGAAATTTGACAAATAAAGGAAAACGGAGTGACAATAGGTTCTCTTCAACTCTATATAAGTGTATATGTGTAACTTTATATAAGTTCACTTTTTGCTAAAAAACTTAGTATATCCTATCATAGTTAGACGGTGCCTAATTAAAAATAGGGCGATGGGTTCGATTCCCACTTAATATTTGGAAATTATCCAAATATGGAAAACGCAGTGTCTTAGCACTTGATTCTCTTCTACCTTAAGTACAAATATACAAGAAGGTCAAAAGTTAGAATACTTACACTGTACATCATATAAAAACTGAGACCGGAAGTGACAGCGCCACATAACGTAAGCATTAAAGCGGAAACAGCGAGAACAGCTAGAGTATTCGCGGTTTTATCACTTGAAATCGATTTGTATGTATCTTCTGAATACACTGATGGTGATTGTGGTGCCACTCTGGAAAACAAAAATATAATTTAAATAGAATATACTATACAAATTGAGGCATTGCGTGCTGAGTGGCGGAACTCAACGCCGCGCTTTGCGTTACCAGAGCGAGGTAATGAAAATACTAAATATTATCCAATATTTTTATTTCCTGAAGTGGGAATCGAACCCACAACCTTGCGTCTAAAGTCGCACGCTGGTGCCTCTGCGCCACGACAGGCCTCAATTCGGAGAAAAGTGGGGAAAGGAAGTGTTAAAAGAGAACGGAGTGTCTTAACTCTAGGATGTCAGATTCCCTGTGTCTACCCTGCTATGTGCGGGATACAGCGAGAAGCTAAAGAAAAAATGTACTATAGGCATATATTTTATTAATTCCTTTGCACCTTTTTTCTCCCACAACAGGATACGCATAAATAACATAATAGAGACAGAACTCATCGCTGTCTTATCAAAATGAAAATGAAAATACTTAATATATTTATACCCCGGAGTGGGATTGAACCCATAATCATCGCATTAACAGTCAAACGCAGTTCTACTGTGCCGTGATCGCTTCAAATATATACAACTAAGTGATAATGTTGATGATATATGCAATATGTTTAGTGCTTTTAAGTATATCTTTGTTAGAATTTTTAAAAAGAGAAACAATACTGGACGTGTGGTGAAATTCAATTTTACATTTTTTACATCTCTCCTCTCTTGTATGACAAAGCACGGCAGTAACTTCCGACACTCAAAACGTATTATTACGTAATAGAAAGTGGAGAACGGAGTGTCTTGACACTAGGTTCTTTCTCACTATTATTATGCGAGAAAAAGTGTAAAGCTATATTAATACTATTTAAGCATCAAACATTTCTCAATAAAAGTTATAATAAGTATTATGACTTCTTAAGTCTTTAATTTGTATTATTTTTACCAGCCAGCGTTAATTTTTAAGTACAATATGCTTAAGAATCCATATCTATTAAAATAATAACTAGCACCTTACCTCGGCATAATGATCGCTGTAGTTTTATCCCTCCTATGGGTGTCTATCCGTCTGTCCGATTTACTCTCTCTACTAGTTTCACGTCTATCCATGTCAAAACTTCTCTCTCTTTTGTCCCTAAAACTTGTCACAAATACATCCTGCCTTTCAAACTCCGGCATTCCATAATTAAGTTTCTGCTGAGCCTTCGGAGAAATAGGTGATGTTGCTCCTCTGGTCAAAGTCAGATTAGCACAGGATTTTGATGGGGTGACACGAGTTGGTGTGCTTGATACAATCTTCATTGGAGTACCATGGTATCTTGGACTCTCTTGTTTGTTAGGCGTGATCCTTACAGACGGTTGGCTCGCGTAACTTTTTAGCTTTCTCGGAGTAGACAGAAGTTCATGTAACTTTTGCGTGGCTATCAAATTCTTTTTCGACATAGTAGGAGATGTGAACGTGACATTCTTCCTATCTTCATCATCGGAAGGCACTATTGCGTATCTATGAGTTTTTCCGTTAACAGTTTTGACTATTTCCGTCGGTATTTCCTTCATTTCGTGCTCATCCGGGCCGTCTACATTGTATTCTTCGACTTCACTTTCATCTGCTTCAATTATTCGCTTTTTAGTCGGAGAATAATCGATTCCATCATCAACATCTATCACTTCGTATCGATGTCGTATTCTAGAATCTTCCAGATTATCATCACTTTCAGCGTGTCTATCATACAGCGTTTGTCGTCTTTGTCTAAATTGTGCCATTTCTAAATCCTCACTTCTTGTCCTACATCTGACGGCTGGTCGTGTTGGTTTGCAAATAAGAGACGCCTGTCTTTGGAACTGTTGCTGTCTGTACTTGGGCGGTTTTGGCGGCAATTCCGGGGGTTCTTCCCTCCGTCCCAAAGGCAACATCCTGAGTGGATTATCCGAAATATCTGTCCGCAAGATTCTGTTACTTTCCATGTTTTTTCTTGGAGAATTCGCGCCTAATGGTGGCATCCGTCGGTCTGGCGATACGATTTTTGTAAGGCATGACTTTTGAGCAAAAACAACTTCGCTTTGAGCGCAAAAAGCTGGATTAGAATAATATTTATAAACGATCCTTGGCGAATCCATGTTGCGAGCGTAAGTTTTTCCCTTTCCTGTTAGACCATAGTTCCTGTGAGGGTCTTTTTAAGCGTAACCGTTAGGGTCTGCTGGTTATCTTAAAACTCGTTTATTTAAAGCACTATACACTTAGAAATTTTCTGCCTTGTTATATTATTATTTCGTTATCTAATATACAAAAAGTTATAAGCACTACAAATACATACTATAATCAGTATATATTAAAAAAAAATATTGATATAAGCAAACAATACTTCTTTTTCGAAAAAAAAAATCACCACGTAGGAACACTCCAGATCACTAAAAACTTATATATAAGCACTTATAATATGATTTTAATTTAATTATTTATTATTAACAGCGCGTCTTCACGTAACGACGATCAACGGTCAACTGAAGAATTTTTCGAAAAAATTTAGGGTCGCATGCGCGTACGCACCCCTGTAGCACGCGCCATATATAAACTGAATAAAAACTAATTTAGGCTTTATGTCATAAAAAATACAGTTGAATTTCGTTTAAAATTGTATATTTTTAATTTAACAATGAATTACTGTTCTTTGTTATTTATAATATTATTTTAAATCTTATTATCATAGAAATAAAGTTGTAATTTAGTTGTATTTTAAGAAAAAACGTTTGACAAATTTTGTATTGTAGATTTAAGCAATTTTAGACTTTATTCACTAAATATAGAGGTTGTTATTAACTGAAGATATTTGTTAATATTTACTCCCTTGTACAATTATTGAATGAGCTTTCAAGCGGATGTTTTTGTGGGGTGAGAAATTAGGGGTCCGTTGCGAAATGTTAAATTTTTATATACATACATAGCTTCACGCTGTATTCCGCACATTGCAGGGTAGGCAGAGGGAACCTAGTAACCTAAGACACTCCGTCCCTCACTTTCCGCCGAATGCCTCAGCATTGCGTGCTGAGTGTCGGAACTCAACGCCGCGCTTTGCCATGTTACCAAACCTAGGAAATGAAAAATTCCATTTCGTTTTTATTAAATTAAATTTTTATATTTATATATGTAAATTACAGGATATGCTAGAAGTAAGTTATAAGTTACACATTGTATCACACACAGCAGAGAAGGCAGAGAGAATTAGAGCCAAGACACTCATCTCTACTTTCTTATTGTTATATGTAATTTATTTCATTTCTTCTTTACTAGAATATCACAACTAATCGCATTTAAAGTCAGATACTATCTTATTTCGCCACGATGATAAAAAACTAAAGATATACATATAATGCTTTATTCGTATTAAATAATAAGTAGCTATGCGGAGCACACAAAAATTGAGCCCACCTTATTTCCTGGGCTTGGTAACAAGACAAAGCGCGGCGTTGAGTTCCACCACTTAGCACGCAATGCCTCAATTCGGCGGAAAGTAGAACGGAACGGAGTGTCTTAACACTAGGTTCCCTCTGCGTACCCTGCAATATACGGGATACAGCGGGAAGCTATGTATGTATGTATGTTCCAAAATTGAGAACCTCCTCCCTCTTTTGAAATCGACTAAATATGAATGTATTTGCGTTATTAATCTTTTAAATTTTTTTAGTGAACTTAGTGTTAAGACACTTTGTTTTCCGTTTTCCATCCAAATTTGAGTGGCGGAACACAACGCCACGCTTTACCTTACCAGTGAATATAATTATAATCCCAACTGAGAATCGAACCTACAAACTATTGCAGATACTGTTCCACTGCACCGCGATGGCTTTGCGCTTTATATATACTTAATTATGATTTTAACTCAAAAGGAAAACTCCCATAATGACGACCTTCAAGAAAATGCACTAAATAGTACAGTAATAAGTTATGTGGTAACACACATAAAAACATACATATATTTTTTTTAAGTCGGCTTCTTCATCATTTCTTCGACTTCTACATTTTACACCTGCATTTTACGAACAGGGTCGCGGTATAAACTTAGTCTGTAGAGGCCCCCTCTTAGCCACGTGCTAAAGTCCGTTACACACATCTGCTTGCCAGCTGCGTGGAGGGGTGCATCGCATTTGTTTTGAATGTATGTGTTTTAACCAGCTTTGAATAAAGAGGTTATCTGTTCGAGGGGATTTTATGTGTATAGCTTTTAGGTTTTACTGGGTGAGCTAATATTGATGATTCTTTTTTTATATGATGGCTAGTAGATTAGGTGGAGTTTTGAATGTGGTCTGATTTAAATTTAAGTTAAATATGAAGAGTTTTCGGGTTATTCGTAATAATTTTAAGTTTTAGTGTTTTTTATTTGAAATCAGTTTAAATTTTTTAGAAGTATTCATTTTTACGATACTTAAGAAAAACTAATACTAATATAAGAAAGAGTCTTATAGACAATTATTTAGTATTTGGTAACAAAAAATAAATAGAAATAAAATTTTAAGTAGGTAGATACGTAATCATGATAAAATATGAAATAGAAATTCTCATATATTTTTTTATAGTTTTGCCTCTATCATGTGTGAGCTGCATATACCATACATGCATACATACATACATACTTAGCTTCACACATTATACCGCATATAGCAGGGTAGGCAGAGGGAACCTAGACACTCTGTTCCCCACTTTCCGCCGAATTGAGGCATTGCGTGCTGAGTGGCGGAACTCAACGCCGCGTTTTGCCTTGTTACCAAACTTAAAAATTCAATTTCCTGGAGTGGGATTCGAACCCACAACCTGTCGCATTTACAGTCGCACGCTTGTGCCTCGACAGGCGCCACATGCATACGCATATGCATATTGATGATATTTTAACCAATCCCGATGAGATTTTATTTTAACGAACCCCGATTAAGAGGGTAGGCAGAAAAAATGTAGTGTTAAAACACTATGTTTCCCATTTGTAAAAATATTACGAGTGACGAACTATAGCAATAAGAGAAGATATCTCTAAATGTCTGCCAAAAATAGGATTTTTAGGAGAAAAAATAAAATAGCAGATAAAAGGTTGTTTGTTCCGATTTAAGATGAACTATACACAACTGTATACCCGCTTTCATATTATATCATTGTACTGACATTATTATTTTGACTTTATCTAACATTGTAATAAATTTGGAGGTCATCATCGTTCAGTGGGCTTATGTTTTACTGTAAACGCGATTGGTTGTGGGTTCGATTCTCACTTGGGGAAATGATCATATCGCATCTTTAGAATTGCAGTGACCTAGTTAAAAAAATAACATTTTTTGGGAAACGTCAATATAGATTTGTACATTTAAGTTTTATGAATGGACATGATTTTTTTTAAATTTTATTCTAATTCATACTCTTGTTTTAATCAAAGTCGATAAAGATCGTTGTCTTAAGTCGTTTCGTGGCAAAAATTCTTAATCTCGATTTTTTGAGTAAAATATAGGGACATAATGCTACAGGTGCGATTTGTTGATCATTTTGCCGTTCTAGAAAGATAAATTCGACTTTAAGTTTCACTAAGTAACACAACACAACGAAAGTGGAGAAAGGAGTGTCTTTACACTAGGTTTTTTCTGGTTACGCTCCTATTTCAGAAGTGTAATAAAATAGATGGCAAAGTCCAGTTAACGCAATTCCCAAAAAACGGATAACAATGCAAGAATACTATAATTTTTGAATAGTGTAATGTATTCCTTTAAGTATAATTTCGATATAGTTTATTTTAATCTGTATTTTAATCCTAAGCTACGTAGCTTAACGTGGAATCTTGAAAAATGTGATATACTGCGAATATGGACTTTGCCGCCTTTGTTATTATACCCTTGATATTATACTAGACTGTAAAAAACACACTAATACTGGACTAAATCATATAAGTGTGTTCGATTCCCTCCAGTCGGGAATCGAACTCACAGTCATCGCTTTAACAGTCAAATAAGAATAAGAACCCTTTGCACAACAATAATTATTACGCCTACATAAAAGTCCCACTATCTAAACTAACCTTTTCCCTAGCAAGAAACCATTAATGATGACTATATCATTTAAAAAGCTTATTAATTAAAAAGAAACCTTTTTTCTCTGATTGACAATTCAATCTTTTTTTTATATATTTTTACTTTCCGAATTTTTATTTTATTTCTAAAACAAACAACTTTCTGGTAACCTATTATACCTACATATTGATTTTTCGTTTTCAAACATCATCCACCCGCATTTTGTACCTATTGCTTTTTCTCATTGTATGGGGGAACCATAATCTGTTGATGGATAGAATTAATTATTTTAGTGTATGTCACTTCAAATAAAAGTGTATGTCAAACACATGGTATGGTTTATTCTATTAATTTAATATATTTACATACATATATACATACATAGCTTCACGCTGTATCCCGCATATAGCAGGGTAGGCAGAGGGAACCTAGTGTTAAGACACTCTGTTCTCTACTTTCCGCCGAAAAAGTTAAAAGAAAAATTAAGAGCTTATTACCTTTTAAAAATAATATTCCTATTTAATTAAAACTATTAGTTATTTTTCATATAAATATATCTATGCGTTAAATTTTATTGTAGTTTTTTAGGTAAATATAAAAACAATAAAATATAATAATAATTGTATTTCGCATTATTAATGTTGAACGATAAGTATCAATCTCATGCTCTCATACTTCAATTCTGTCAAAAATTTTAACATTTTAAACAAACACCTTTTTTGATGTCAACATCACCTCATTGATTGATGATGACATACATATACATACATAAATATATTCCCATCTACACACTCAATCCCCTCCAATCCTCGCTCGATCAACTACAAAAGTTTGCGCGTCAACATAAAACTATATAAACAGGCACTAACACTGCATTCGACAACACAATATCAAGCAAACATGTCGAAAGTCAAAAAATCAAGATCACGGTCTTCTCGCGCCGGCCTTCACTTCCCAGTTGGTCGCATCCATAACATACTCAAAAAGGGAAACTATGCACCCAGGATAGGTGGAGGAGCTCCAGTGTATTTGGCGGCCGCTTTAGAATACCTCTCTGCCGAAATCTTGGAACTGGCGACAGAAGTTGCCAAGCAAAACAATAAGACGCGAGTTATTCCGAGGCATATACTTTTTGCGATCAGAAACGATGATGAACTAAACAAAATGCTATCCGGAGTCACTATATCCCAAGGAGGAGTGTTACCGGCTATCAACGCGCAGTTGCTGCCTAAGAAGACCGCGAAAAGACCACAACAGACCTGATGAAAGAATATGATTGAAAATTTTTATAGTGTAGTAAAGAAAAATTAATTATTATTTATTAAATTAACTTATTTTGATGAAGGTTTGCAATAAATAAACCTGACAGACAAAGTCCTTTTAAGGACTGCAAAATGACACTCGTTTCATGTTCGTCTTAATATTATGTATTATCATTTTTAAAATAAATATTTTAATACGTAATTTTGTTTTATTTTACGTAAAAAGATGAATAGAATTAAAAAATATATTATTTTTTGTTATAAAAATATGCCCCGGGTGAGGATCGAACTCACGAACTTAAGATTATGAGACTTAGGCGCTGCTTACTGCGCTACCGAGGCTTGTTACTATGACGTATATTTAAGAACTGTATAGTGTATTAATTTAAGGAAATTATATTTTTTATTGTAAAATTTAAGTATGTAATTTTTAAAGTTTTTTTTAATCTCTTTGTGAAATTGAGTGGCGGATCATAACGCCGCGTTTTGTCATATACAATAGAACAGATCATATATATAATAAATGTATAAATATTTAATACTGTTATATTGTCAGACCTAATCCTTTTTGCATACAAGTTCCTATGTTTTTAAACTACTTAAATAATGTAGTTGTTTATTAACATATTATAATCACACTAGTAGCCGCACTCATAGACATCTATTAACTAAAGTAACCTTAAATGAATCAAATATATGACAATTTAATGTAAATTAAACACTAATAGACATCTAAGTGTATTAAAAGAATTGTAAGTACACAAAGAAAGGCGATTTTGCCAAGAAACAAAATATTGCAGCCCTGAAAAGGGCTTTGTCACTATAAATTATATTTAGAAGAGAATTTCTTCCACTACGCTCTCTCTCCCCTAACTCTCCTAGCTAACTGTATATCCTTCGGCATAATAGTCACTCTCTTAGCATGAATAGCACATAAGTTGGTATCTTCAAAAAGACTAACTAAATATGCCTCACTTGCCTCTTGCAAGGCCATAACTGCCGAACTTTGAAATCTTAAATCTGTTTTGAAATCTTGAGCTATTTCTCGAACCAAACGCTGGAAGGGCAGTTTTCGTATCAGAAGTTCTGTACTTTTCTGATATCTTCTAATTTCCCGTAAGGCCACAGTTCCAGGACGGTAACGATGGGGTTTCTTCACTCCACCGGTCGCTGGAGCACTTTTTCTGGCCGCTTTTGTTGCCAATTGCTTTCTGGGAGCCTTCCCTCCGGTGGATTTGCGTGCTGTCTGCTTGGTTCGTGCCATTGTGAATGATTTGGATGTACTGTGTGTGTTCTCTTATTTATAGTCTCTCTTGACATTTTGTTTTTGGAAATACCCTCGTTTCTTGGTAATTGGTCCTTTGTCTTTAGATAAAGTTGTTTAATGTATTATTTTGCATGGCAGGGTAGTCAGAAATAGCCTACCGATACGCGATACGCGCCGTTTCCTTTCTAATTAGAGACATTGCGTATTAGTTGAGGATTTAAATTGATTTTATTTCGATTATAATAGTACATTAATGCTTTTATTCACTTAACCTGTATTTATCTATGAATGTAAAAAGTATTGCTGTTTGAACCTACTTACTGTTAGATTTACTTAAAAATTTGTACATGTGTCCGAATACCATGATAATACAAAATTCTTTTGACGGAAATTAAAATAAAACAATTCTTTTAGTAGCTTTTCAAGTATTTTTGTTTACAGTTAAAGTTTTTTCATACTGGACGTTAGTAAAAAATATAATTTTAGAATTTGTTAATTAATTTAGTTTTGCAATAGTCACAAGTATTATTTATAATATTTTTAAATTCTTATTTATACAGGTTTCTCAATAATTTGCGCGAATCAAGACAAACAAAGAGAAACTAGTGTTAAGACACTTCGTTCTAAACTTTCCGTTCGAATTCCAGAGATTAAGTGTTAAGTGGCGGAACATAACGCCGCACATTGCCCCTTCAGAGCAATAAAGAAGGAGACAATCAAAATACTTTAAATGTAATGATGTCATTGAATGACATTTCTTTTCAATTAAACAATATATTAAAAAGTGGTGTAATATTCTCTCCGCGCTCAGTACCATAACGCGTTCAAGGTGCTGTTGGGGCTACCTCCATGCTGCAGTGCCTCAGGGATGTTCGTAGAACCCCGTGTTGACTGTTTTTACGCCCTCATGAGAAAAAGATGCGGATCTCTGGTGCGTAGGGTACGGGATAGTGTCAACACAATCCCGAACATATCTAATAGAGTGGATTGCATATAGATGAATCATTGTTGTTTCGTTGCAAGCGGGACGGTGCAGCAGTGATTCCTAACGTAGTCTGTAAGAAATTTTTGTTTACTAACCATAATGGGTCACTGGTCACTTGAATAAAGAATTATTATCATTGTTATTATTTAACATTTAAGAAACTAATACTTATATGGTATTATAATGGTTAATTCATTTCGTAATATCACTTTATTATCTATTAAATATAAGTATTAAAAATATGATGTTTTTGAAAAATTATAGATATTAACAATAAAAAAGGCACTGTGGGACGTCTGACTGTAAACGCGATAGTTTTGGGTTCAATACACACTTGAGGTATGATTATAATCAAATAAATAATTTTCTCATTCTGGTAACATAACGGGCGATTTTATTTCGCCGGGCGAATTACGTCATTAGCATGAGAGAGAACGGAGTGTTTCGACGCAAGTCAAGTTTCCCTGACTATCCTGCTATGCTAGAAAGAATGTCGAGCTGTGATTGGACAATTCCTTTTAACTCACTCAGGACTTTAGTAATAGCGGGTATACAAAAACCTATATAAAAGCAGATTCAAGAAAAAAATGCTACGTATAAACCGAAGGCAAAATGGTACCCAAACAAACAGCTCCGAAAACCAAAAAGGACATCATAGACAAACCTATTACCAAAATGAAGAAAATGAAGAAGAAGAACTTCAAAAGTTTCTCTATATACCTGTTCAAGCTTCTTCGGAGTGTAAACAAGGAAAACTTCGGCATTTCCAGACATTCCATGTTAATCATGAATAATTTTGTGAATGATATGCTAGAGAAGATAGCGGCAGAAGCCGGGAGGCTGGTGGCTCATGGAAAGAAGACGACCCTGGGCAGTAGGGAGATCCAGTCTGCCATTAAACTGCTGATACCAGGGGAACTAGCGAAACACGCGAACATTGAAGCAATGAAAGCAATCACGATGTACCATAAAAGTCAAGAGCATCAAGAATTGTGAAATTAAATAGATTTGGCCCAAAAATGTTATTATAATAATTTAAATTTATTGATTTTTATAAAATTTTATTTAACAAGGCCCTTATTAGGGCCGATATATGTCTGTTTCTTATGGATGAGAACGTCTTTATGTGATTTTTATTTTTTTATATGTAGTTAAGGCGCAGTTGTGTTGTGTTGTGTGTATGATGGTTGCGAGTTCAAATTTCAATAAATTAAAATGTTTATATTTAAAAAAAGTTTTAATTTTTTTAACATTTAATATACTTTGAAATTAGATGTTTGGTCCATATCCTGTTTTTCCTTAGTATTATCTAGATACTTTAATTTATATTATGGCGAAAATACAAAAAGTCTTTATAAATTGTAATTTATCTATTAATATATTGTTCAAAATTCAAATTCAAATAATTTTATTCAAAGTAAGAAGTTACATGTTTCATTTTTTGAACGTCAAATAATTTACCACCAGTTCACTAAATTTAATTGCCAGACCTGAGAAGAACCGGTGCAAGAAACTCAGCGGGACTTCTTTTTCCCTCAGTTAATACTTTACAATTATTTATTAATGACAATGATACCTTTGAAATAGGCTGGAGAGAGCATTTCATTCCCAAGGCGTGTTATCATTTATAAAATCATTAATTAAGTAATAACCTTTAACACATAAGCGTCTTTTCACAACCTTTTTAAATTGTGATATAGAAAATTTTTGGACGTTTTCTAGGATCCTATTGTAAAAGACTACACATTCTGCCATAAAAGAATTACGGACTCGACGCAGTCGAGTTAAAGGCGCTTAACTTAGGCTTAAACAAGTTTAAGCCTATTTCTTGTATAAGCTATAGTATTGTAAAGATTCACCTTTATTCGTTCAGTAGTGTTCGTGATACATCTTCCTTGGTTTTGTAATACAAAGAACGCCACTTAGTACTCCAAGTCTCAGTTTGCGTACCCAGAATATAATACTAATTTTTCTTTTTTTAGCTTCACGCTGTATCCCGCATATAGCAGGGTAGGCAGAGGGAATCTGAAAACCGATGTGTTAAGACACTCCGTATCCCACTTTCCGCTGAATTAAGGCATTGCGTGCTAAGTGGCGGAACTCAACGCCGCGCTTTGCCTTGTTACCAGAACGAGGAAATGAAAATACTAAACTTTAACATTACAGTCGCAAGCTTGTACCTCTGCGCCACGACAGGGCGACTTTTTGAATCAGAATATAATTGAAAAACAAAAGTAAATTATTTACGTTTTATCCCATATAAAAATAATTTAAATATAAATAATTAAATAATTTAAATATAACAATTCCTTAAATGGGTCTCGATCTCACAACCAATCGCATTTACATTCAGACGCTGTGCCACTGCGCTACGATGACCTCTGGTTAATTTAATTTATTCTTAAAAAAATAATAATTATTTAAAGTGTATCTTCTTTCGAAAATCGTTCTAAACTTAAGCATTGAGTTCCGCCACTCAGCACGCAATGCCTCAATTCGGCGGAAAGTGGGGAACGGAGTGTCTTAACACTAGGTTCCCTCTGCCTACCCTGCTATATGCGGGATACAGCGTGAAGCTATGTATGTATGTTCTAAATTTAATATAAAGAAAAAGCAATAATAAAAAGAGACAAACACATATACACGTTACATAAACACGCTCGGTTTCCGAAATCGAGATATTTCGTGTTCAAGAATGGAATTCAACGTTGCGAGGTTTCACTAGGAACGGGAAATGAAAACAAATTAAATATAATGGTTCCTCCAAATGGCGATCTACTCAGCAATCATCAGGTTTACAATCATCGCGATACGATAGCTTTAAATAATAATTAAAAAAATATATATCTTAATAACCGTGTACTAAATCTTAAGCCACAACACAATATCTCCTAAAAATATCGTTGTAAAAAAAATTATGTTTAAAAATTAAAAAAAATATATACATATATATATTTTATTTATAAACATATAAATAAATTACATATTCATACTTAAAGCAAACGATATAAGACAAATAATTTCTACCTACTTCTAGTTACATATATCAAGCAAAAATATACAAGTACCCTCAAAATAAGAACTAAAACTCAACTATAAATATACGCGCATAACACAAAAACCGCAGTACTTACACAACCGCCGACATGACAGGACGAGGAAAAGGAGGCAAAGGCTTAGGAAAGGGCGGCGCTAAACGCCACAGGAAAGTGCTCAGGGACAACATTCAGGGTATAACCAAACCGGCCATCAGAAGATTAGCAAGACGTGGAGGAGTTAAGAGGATTTCCGGCTTAATTTACGAGGAAACGAGAGGAGTATTGAAGATCTTTCTAGAAAACGTTATAAGAGATGCAGTAACGTATACTGAACATGCTAAAAGAAAGACTGTGACTGCAATGGATGTGGTGTATGCTTTGAAGAGACAAGGCCGCACAATATATGGGTTCGGAGGTTAATATAATGGGAATTCAAATAATTAATTATTAAATAAAGAATTAATATAATAAATGTTTCGTTCAATTTATTTATTTTGATAAAACAAGGCCCTTTTCAGGGCCGCAGATTTTTTTGTTTCTTGGCAAAACGTCTTTATTTTCTAGTGTTCGGATCCTCCGTTCTCCGCTTTCCGCCTAAATGCTTAGTGGCAGAACTTTGTTAAGTTCTGCCACATTCTTCATATTTTGTTTGTTTAGTTATTACCTTTTTTAATTGGGTGTATTTGTTTTATATAATTTCTTACGAATTCAAAAATAATAACGCCTAACTAACAACAAGGTTGTGGGTTTGATTCCCACTCCATGAAATGTAAAATTTTCAATTTCTGGGTTTGGTAACAAGGCAAAGCGCGGCGTTGATTTCCGCCGCTCAGCACGCAATGCCTCAATACGGTGGAAAGTGGGGAACGGAGTGTCTTAACACTAGATTCCCTCTGCCTACCCTGCTATATGCGGGATACAGCGTGAAGCTATGTATGTATGTATGTATGTATGTGTATATGTAACGTTTCGAAATGGGGAGGAAAGTGGAGGGTGGAATATAGTGGAATATAACATTTAGTTCTCCTGCTATGCGAAAATAAACTAAAAAAATACTCTTTAGTAAATAGTGGAATCAGAGATTATATTTATTAGTATTGTTAATATTTTTTGATAATGTTTACGCTTTTACTTGTTTTAAGGGGTAGGAACAAAACCAATACTTTTTAAAAAAAAATCTAATTAGTGAAATTATATATAAAAAACATGGGATACATTCAGTGTTAATATTCATATTTTACTTAAATTTATCTTTATATATAAAAATAAATGTTTGTCAGTATGTCCTATACAGAATCTTGAACCATGCATTTGATCATGTGATGATCTTTAGCAAAGTTGTTATGCATGAGTCCACGAAGGTTACTGAGTGGGTACGACCAGTTTTCAACAGATGGCGCCACACAATTTTTTTCTAATTAACAAATTATTAAAATTACTCAAAATGATTTGAATATTTATATATGATGTTTTTCCTTCAAATTTATTTTTGGTTCCGTAGCAACGCGCGCAGCGTCAATCTAATTTTTAATATATATTAAACGTCATCGTCCATATACGATAGTAATATGTAAGTAGCATTTGTGACGATAGTTAACTTTAAATGACTATCTAACCTAGCTATGTAGCCTTCTGTTAAAATTTCCACAAGTGGGTGAGATGCGCAATGGATCGCAATATATGGCAGAATTGCCTTTGTGTTGCAACACGTCCACCGTCACTCATGATGGATACGACCAAAAAGAACAAGCCCATTAATGATTTAATTATTAATCTATTGTTAAATACAAACATTGTTTGCCTAAATTTTAAATTAGAAATTACCAATATTACGTGTTATTTTTTATTGTTTATTGTTATTTTTTTCTTGTCTTGCCTGTTTGTAATAATTATCAATGCATGCTGAGTCTGCATAGAAAAAATGCAATCGACCGTTATTTTTTTTACCGATTGTAATTTGTTTTGTGGACCAATAAATAGAAAAACAAAATAAAAATTAAATTAAATTAAAAAAATAAAACAAATTTATTAAATAAATAATTTAATAAACGCCAATATTATTTAAAATATGAGTTAATATCATCTGGTGCA
>JAKGSA010000722.1:0-100814 GCA_033558755.1 Philaethria dido
AGAAAACAAATATTTTTAAGTAAATTTAATTGCAGGATTTCATAATCTATCATTAAAACTTAAAAACGTTGTGCGGTAAGTCTATAATAAAGTCTATGATAGTCAAATAACCATATATAACTTGTTAATAGAAACTTTAATAATAGGCTTAAAAATGAAGTTATTGTTAGTGATTTAACTTATGTTCAAGTTAAGTAAGTGAAACTATATTTGCTTATTAATCGACCTAAACGCGAAATTATTGGACATAGTGTAGGTACTAAAAAACATGCATCAATAGTATATCAAGCATTTATGCACTCAAATCGCTGTTTAAAAAATATACAAATATTTCATACTGATCGCGGTAATGAATTTAACAATAAGATGATTGATAAACTTTTGTTAGGATTCAACATAACTCGTTCTTTAAGCAAAAAGGGCTGTCCTTATGACAATGCTGTTACTGAAGCAACTTTTAAAACTTTCAAAACAGAATTTATTAATGATAAATATTTTAAATCATTAATCCAATTAAAATTATTATTTGATTACATCAATTGATACAACAGCACTTTAGACTACTTAACCCCTATCAAATACCAAGCACAAATGTCTACCAAAAAATAGTCCTAAAAAAGGTTGCCATTCCATTCCATTCCATTCCATTTATAAGTTGAAAAAATCTGAATATTAGTAAACTAAATTAACCTTTACTAACATTCTTTTTTAGATTTAAAGTCTTTTATATATTTTTCTAAAAAAACAGAATACTTAATCAATCTTTTATAAAACTACTTTTTTATTAGACTTCTTTTACTCATTGATTAGCTACTACTGGAAAACCAATAGTATTATTACCAGTATGTGTTTTTAAAATATTACATAATGGTTCAATTTATATTCGGTAAATCCTCTATTTTTTACTTTTTTAATTGCTTCATCAATAATATCTTTTCTACATCAACCATCAATAATATATATTGTTACTTTAGTAACATCTTTAATTTTAGTAATAATATCTAACATTTCTTCCATAGCTTTACTTAATGTTCTAACTCTACCAATATTATCAATTGTTTCTTTACATCTTAAAATTGGTTCAAAACGTAAAAAATTACCAATTCTTGCTTTACTCATTGGTAATCTACCACCACGAGCTAAAAAATTTAAATCATTAGGAGCAATATAAGATTCATAAGTTTTGCGGAATTTATTTAAAATTTCTTAAATTTCAGGAATTTTTTTTCCATTTTTAACAAGAGTTAAAGCAATTAAAACCATAAATTTTAAAGGTATTGAAGCAGCACCTGTTTCTAAAATATGGACTTTATTTTTATATTTTCCTTCTTTTTGTAAAACTTGCGAACTTGCATATTGTCCTGAAGCATTATTAGCAATTGGTAAAAATAAAATTAGATCATATTTACTCAAAGCATTATCTCAATATTGTTCAAGTTTACCACGACTAGTTTGACTAGTTTCTAAAATATACTGTTCATCAATCATCTTTCTACGAATTGTTTCCATTCTTTATTGTACTTTAAAAAAAACCTGGGAGAAACTATAAACAATTATTTAGTTTACAATGGTGGACTTATCTATGAGAAAGATCTCTTCCAGTCAACCTGTGGAAGTGGATAAGCATGTAACAAGCGGGGTTACAGTCCAAGAAAAACAAACAACAATAATACAAAACTAGACATTCATAATAAATATGTTTTTGAGTTATTCGTAATAATTTTACATTATTTGAGGTCAGTACTTATATTTTTTTGATATTTTTTTATTAAATTAATATATATATATATATATATATATATATATATATATATATATATATACATGTATAAGACTTACTTTAACTTTAAATTCAATTTTCTGTATACCACTGGTCTTCTGTCTACATCGCAGTATATCCGCATCAGATGGTATGTAATCTTCTTTTGCTATAAGATCTATTCTATCTAGAAAACTAAAAAACCACAGCGTTAAACACCGTCATAGCACAGTTGTTAAATGATTAGCTTCTCGCCATAGTTGTGAGTTTAAAATAAGAAATATTTTAAACGCATATGATTTTTGGAATTGCTTATATAAAAGATTTAATTTTAAAATATAAATATAGACCCATTGTGGCGCAGTGGGACAATATGTGACTGTAAGCGCTGTTTATGGGTTTGATTCCCAATTAAGGAATTATATTTATTTATTTTAATTTCCCCGATCTGATAACACAAAGCGCGGCGTTGTGTTCCACCATTCAATACGTAATATCTCAAAATCGTGCGGAAAGTGTGGAACGGAGTATCTTGATACTAGGCTCTCTCTGACTACGTGCCAATGGAAACAGAGAGTGAAGCTAGAAAAAAATATTGTACTCCTAAGTCCTACTCAATATGTAATAGCTTTTTTTTTAACTTCACGCTGTATCCCGCATATAGCAGGGTAGACAGAGGGAACCTGAGAACATAGTGTTAAGACACTCCGTTCCCCACTTTGTGGGGAATGAAATAGCTGCTTTGGCGATAGCCGAAGACCATTTATTTCTAGATTCTCTAGTATCTAAAAATATTAGAAAAAAAAATACTAACTATTCAGCACTGTCTAGTAACTGATACTCGTTGGATCGTCTAAAACATTCCTTTACGCCGGCATCCTTCCATAACGTCCTGACATGGTCGAAATAATCCTGAAAATATAATTATATTAAACACGCTGCATTCCGCGACGTCGTTTGTGGACTATAAAATCTAAAATTTAGTTTTTTTCTGTTTCCTTGGAATTTCAGGAAATCCTCCCTACACTCCCCAAGTCTATTATTCTATGGGCAGTAGTTTTGTCTATTGTCCATCAATTATTCTATAACACCAGCATCTTATATAAACTGGATGAAATCAACACAAAAAGGGAAATACCAACTTGGTATACTATATGTATACCAAGTTAGTCAAAGAGAACTCAGTATTAAAGCACTCCACTGTTCCCTGAATAAATAAGACATTGTACTCAAAAGAGTGGCGGAACTCAAAGTCGCACTTTGTCTTGCCATAGCGGGATAGTGAATATAATAATATAAATATATCATACATAAAGACATAGTTCTCAAAATATGCACGCTGAAGTGGCAATGGGCAGGCCACATCGCTCGAAGAACTGACAACCGATGGGGAAGAAAGGTTCTCGAGTGGCGATCACGAACATGGACCGACAACCTGGTCAGAATTGCGGGGAAGCGCTGGTTGCAGGAGGTATCCAGTCGTGCTAAATGGCGTTCTATTAGGGAGGCCTATCGTCGTCCAGCAGTGGACGTCTTCCGGCTGACGAATCCCCAAGTGAGAATCGAACTCACGACCATTGTGTTTACAGCCTTGTACCATTGAGCGGATCTTACTATAGTGAAATGATTAAATTTAAATTAATTGTATTGCAGGTTCACTAATAGACATTGCTTCTCAAATGGGCTAAAATTAGAGATCAGAGTGTCTTAACACTAGATTCTTCCTATCTACACTGATAAATACGGAAAGAAAGCGTGAAAAAATAATACCTGTGTATACTCAGATGGACCGTCTGGACCAATTTTTAGTATGAACTGCTGGGATTGGATATTTTTCAAATTTTGTAAGGCTATACTCAAAGATGACATGTTGTGTACAATATCGTAGATAGATTCGTGTACATTGTGCTTAATGTGTTTGGCTTTTTCTATTCTTTCACTGTAATAAAAATAGTATAATTAAAGTACGGTTATTTTAGAAAATGTTCACGCTGTATCCCGCATTTAGTATATGCAGAGGGAACCTGAGAACCTAGTGTTAAAACACTCCGTTTCCCACTTTCCTCCAATCACTTTACGTAATAACTCAATTGCGTGCTGAGTAGTGGAACTCAACGCCGCGTTTTGCCTTGTTACCAAACCCAGGAAGAGAAAATACTAAACTTTTACAATTCCTGGACTGAACTTGGAACGTTTTCTAAAAATGCTTTTGGATTCCTAAGTGTTTGACACTTTAAAAATTATCAATAATAAAATATTATTTTGCCATCGTATCACAGTGGGACAACGTCAGACTGTAAGCGCGATTGGTTGTGGGTTCGATTCTGATGAGCGTGAAGCTGCTTTTTGTCATTCTAAACGAATTGTCCACTGCATGCTTAATAGAAGGACAGAAATAATCATATTACAATTATTGTCATCTGCAAACTTATTTAGAGACCAGAGAAATATTCATATTTTAATAATAATGATTTGCCTAAATAGGATTTGAACTCACTGTCACCGTATACTGTCCGTTAGTTACCGAGTAACAGAAGAGAATTTTATATGTATAGATTAGTTTAATAAGCATGGATATTTAAGTCATTTTGGAAGGACATTTATGGAAACATTTTTTGGACGCTTACAGTATCAGTACTCAAGGACGCACCAGTACTAGTGCACAAATGTTCAGATTACTCTAGGACGCACCAGTACCAATGCACTTACACTCAAAGTACTAAAGAATACACTGGTATGCGAGAAATTGTATTGATCCTAATGATACTTGTGTCCTGTTATAATAAAAATAACACAATAACTTACCTCGCAGAAAATCCTTGTATATGAAGAATTTTCATTTGTTTTATTATCGTTGTTTTACCACTTTCCCCAGTACCCAACAGTAATAATTTGATTGCCTGTGGAATTAATAAATTTAAATTAATTAAACATTTTACATCATAATGGTGAATTGTGTTACGAACCGACAATGTTTGATCGGTTACAATAGTTGTAGATACAATAGTGTGAAATTACAATAGTGTAAAATTTGAGGAGGTCTTTATTTTAAATATCTTTTTTATGATTTTATAAGACGCAGCGTTGAGTTACGATGGATGATAACGGTGATAACAGACGGCCTCAAGTTGTGTGAAAATAAAAACAAGTATTACTATTTGCATCAAGAATTACTTGATCAAGTTTTTTTGGGGTTTTGATAAAATATTTTAATTGTTATCCTGAAGTATAAGAGTGTGTAACATGGCGTAATGGAACATCACGATGGTTGTGGGTTCTATCTCCACGCGTAGGAATGAACGCTTCTCTGGTAAAACAAAGTACATCATGGACTTCCACAGCTTAAATGAGTAAATTAAGGGGAAAGCGGAGAACGAAGAGCCATAATACTATGTTCTTTCTGCCTACCCTGTTATATTTATTTAGGAGAAGCGTAAAAATGAAATATCTAACGTTTTTTTAAATATCAAATATTATTTAGAATTTTCATTTCCTGTAGTGGGGAATCGAACCCAGAACCTGTCACGTTTACAGTAGCACGCTTGTGTCTCTGCGTCACGACAGGCGTTACTACTTACGTCATTATACGATTTGATCCACTGCTTTATCTCTCTGTCGATCTGTCTAGAGTTGTACTCGTCTTCATCGTACGTCTTTACACATGGAAGAATACGCATTTTTTTTAATCTAAAAAAATATAAAAAAAAATTGGAGTTAAGCAATACAAAGTAAATGAAGGGTCTGCAAATTTTGAATTTAATATAAAACAATGAATTCAATAGAAATTTTAACTTCTAATGTCACTTTTAGTTCTTTTTGTGGTCTGTGAAATGATGAAAGAGTAGAAGAAAAGAGAGGTGGAAAGAGAGTAAATCGATAGCTTTTATTTTCATGTTTTTTTCTATATTGTAAAACGCTTTTATTAGCTTCTCCTGTATCTATCTATCAATGAAAATTTTGCATCTCTATTTTGAAAATTTGCACACGTGTCCGGATCCTATGACTTTCATAGTATAAATCTGATATACTTTTATTTTTAGTTTCACTCTGTATCCCGCATATAGCAGGGTAGGCAGAGGGAACCTGAGAACCTAGTGTTAAAACACTCCGTAACGCTGATATACTTAACATGAGGAATAAGTTCATACAAGTGGAAATTATTTAGAGGAAATTATTTAAGCGGGGATTTTATAATTTCTTTTTTAAACTAATTAACATGATTTAGGCAAAGAACTTAGTGATAAATCACTCCAGTTTTACTTTTTATTCATATAAAAATATTTTATATTGTGAAGAGAAAAAATAACTCTTTGGTTCACTAGATTAAAATATATTTTGGAAATAAATGAATAACTACTATGTATTTTAACTATTGTTATAATCCCATTGGGGGGTTTAAACCTATACCCACCATTCTAAATGAGTAATAAAATATTTTTACATGAACTTTGCGTTAACACTTATAAAGTATAGATAAAATAATGATAACATAAAAATTCACGATTATGATATAGTTTCTTATCTTTAAAATCAAAGATAAACCATTTCCTATGAAAATCAAATTATAAAATATAAAAAAAGAAAACAGAATTCAAATAAAATACAATAAAAAGTTAAATTATTACAAATAACTCAAAAACTACTCGTCAGAAGCAAAAACTTTGTATTCCTTTTTAAGAATATTACGCGGACGGAGGAGCATGAAATTTAGCACACATAGTTTATATAGAGAAGAAGTGAAGAATGCTTATATATTTTTTAAATAATCCAAAAAAAGTATATTAAATTAATAAAATAAATGTTACACGCACTACCATGCGTTTGAGATCCACATATACATTGCTGAAAATAACGCGTAGTTAACGCGTCAACATCAGAAACACTAGCTATCATATAAAAAAAGAATAATCAAAATTGGTTCATCCAGTAAGAAGAGATGTTATGCGGTAACACACAAAAAATTACAGTCAAATTGAGAACTTCCTTTTTTTTGAAGTCGGTTATACATATACAAATGACAGATATGTATGTAATATCAACTTATGTTTATTTTTATTTTCATCTTATAGTAAGTTTTTGAGGTCATTGTGTTGCAGAGGGACAGCATCTGACTGCATGTTCGATTTCAACTTGGGAAATTATTATATTAAAATCAATTTCATTTCCCCGCTCTTACTCACTTACTTAGCTTCACGCTGTATCCCGCATACAGCAGGGCATACAGAGGGAACCTAGTGTTCAGACACTCCATTCCACACTTTCCACCGAATTGAGACATTGCGTGCTGAGTGGCAGAACTCAACGCCGTACTTTGCCTTGTTAACCAAACCCAGGAAATGAAAAATTCCATTTCCTGGAGTGTGTCTTGAACCCACAACCTGTCGCGTTTACAGTCGCACGCTTGTGCCTTGTGCCGTGCTTGTTAAAACATTAAATAAATTTATTAATAAATTCTAATACTACAGTATCGGCATTTTCAAAGGCAACTTATCACAAAATGGTCTATAATCTAATAATTTAATTAATCTAAGTCTAATAACAATAAGATATAAATAATTAGAGGTCATCATGGAGCAGTAGTAGTGTTTGAGTAAGCGCGATAGTCGTGAGTTTGATTTGTACTTAAGGTAATGTTTATATATTTTTTTTCTTCAATTTTAGGTTAACTTCTGGCAGAACACACCGTTCTCCGTTCCCCAGTTTAATTCGAGACGCTGCGTGTAAGTGGCGGAACTCAACGCCGCGCTTTGCGTTGTTACGAGACCCAGAAAATGAAAATATTAAATATTATTTGAAATTTTCATTTAATAAGGTTTCATAAGGTTCATGCTAAAAAAATATTATATGGTCATCATATTCGGACACGTGTGCAAATTTTATAATCAAATAGAAAAAAACTACATAGTGTAATCTAATATTTTCTTGTATTGAAATTAAAATTTAATTTTAAAAAAGAAATTCAAATAAAATGCGATTAAAAGTAAAATTATTACGAATAACTCAAAAACAACTTATCAGATCTTAACTGAAGTTGAATGGGGCCACATGAGAGCTACCTATTATAAAAAAAAATATAAAGCGACGCGTAACTCATAAAATAATGACAGTCACAGTGAGAACTTCCTTTTATTGACGTAGATTAAAAAGCGTGTTAAAAAATTGTTGTTGATATTTCAATTATTTGTGCGATTATAACTTTATTTACTCATAAATATAGATATTTATTTAAATTTATGCATATTTATATTTTTACATAAGATTATATTCTTTCCACCTTAGAGCTGATTCAGTCTAGAATATGCTAAAAATAGTTTTTTTATATCACTACATATAAATAAAACAATTTCAACAAAAACAAATAAAAACAAAACACTACAAAAACAAAGCACAAAAACAAACAATATTACAAAAATGCATAAAACAAAACGCCTGTCGTGGCGCAGAGACAAAAGCGTGCGACTGTAAACGGGACAGGTTGTGGGTTTGAGACACTCCAGAAAATGGAGATTTTCATTCCCTGGGTTTAGTAACAAGGCAAAGCGCGGCGTTGAGTTCCGCCACTCAGCACGCAATGCCTCAGTTCGGCGGAAAGTGGGGAACGGAGGAATGGAGTGTTTAAGACACTCCATTCCCTCCACTTCCACTAGGTTCTGTCTGCCTACCCTGCTATTTACGGGATACAGCGTGAAGCTATGTTTGCATAAAACAAAAACAACATTACCTAACACAGGTCCGGAATAACAAAATCACAGTTGTTAAGTAAATGATAAAATTTTACAGACTATGATAATATGTTATCATTGATAATAATGATAATTATTGAAATCTTATTAATATTGTAAATGCAAAAGTTTGAGGATGGATGTTTTTTTTTATGGATAACGGATAGCAAACGAGCAGAAGGACCACCTGATGGTAAGTGGTTACCTTCGCCCATGAACATCTACAACACCAGAGATGTTGTAAATGCGTTGCCGACCTAGAGGATACAGATGGAAGGTAAGGACAATGTAGTAGTCCGCTATCGAAACCACCACATTTTGGGGAAAAGATGCGTGGGAAAGGATAAAACCTGGCTTACATGTCATCGAACCTGAAAACATGATTAGATATTTGGCGGTTCGTCTTTGACATTGTAGTGGTCGCGAGCTAGTCGGAAGACGAGCCTCCTACCACTAAACTTCTGGGATACCCCCTTCTTACGGGACGCTACCCAGCGGCGGAGAGGTATTGTATTCTAACCCCATCCCCTCACAGGGCAAATTTTTACTCTTGAAGCAAAAACTACTGAACGGATCTAGATGAAATTTTGCAGTAATATAGCTTACACATCGGAGTAACATGGTATACGATTTATAAAGAATTTGCGTAATTTGGCTATAGAACGATTAATATCTAGATATTAATTAATTTATGTCACTATATAAACATGGATGTCAAACTATGGTAGTGTGTGTAACATTTATTTTATTAATTTAATATACTTTTTAAGCATTATTTTAAAAGAAATATTAGCATTCTGCCTCCCTTCTCTATATAAACTATAAGTGTGCCAAGTTTCATGCTCCTCCGTCTGCGTAATAAGTTTTCGGGTCCTACTATCTTAGAGTTTTCTTTATTGTTAAACCAGTTAATTATACATTGCATGAATTTTAAGGTAATTGAAGTTACAAAGACGTTGCCGTGTCGTTGTCTTTTTTTTAAATTAAGTGGGTTTAAATCGGTTTTTGGGAAAATATTAAAAATTAAAAAAAATTCTCGTATCTCCCACAAAACAGAATAGTTAGAGAGAACCTAGGGAGGAACCTGAGAGGGGTGAAAAATTTAAAAAGATAAGTCCATAAATTTAATTTGTAGGTACATACTTGTTTTTTGCAAAATCACTTCCAAAAGTTTCAAGAAAATTTATTGACGTTTACTACTACAACTACAAAAGGTAAGCCGGTTGGAACCGTGTTATATGAACGCCTCGCCACTGAAAACTATTACTAAAATTCCGTTCTCCACTTTCACTTAACAATTCAGCTATAGCTATGATTTAGCGCACTTTGTCGGTATCCAAGAGCGGGTTCAAATCCTAATTTATTTTCTTACATGGACTTATTACATATATAATTTAAATATTATAAATAAAAACAACAACATATAAAAACAATTTATTCATTATCACTTACATCTAGTTAACAGAATCGCAATTTCATTAATATTTAATAAGAAACAAAAATTAAAAACTTAACAAAAACAAAAAAAAAAAGTGAATGCACAAGCAAAATTTTAACAACTTCATTTAAAAAAAATATAAAACAACATATATTCCGGTATTTGCATTTTATTGGTAAAAAAAAAAAAATTAAATCGCATTCTTAATAATTTTGACAAAAAAGGACTAAATATAGAGAACAACAACAACAAAAACAAAACAAAAAAACAGGCAAATTTTAAACAATTTCATTAAAAACATATTTAGAAAACGTATAAAAATAATAAATAGTAGAACGCATCGCTTAGTGGTCAGAGCGCTTGGACGGTTTCCAAGAGGCGCGGGTTCGAGTCCCGCTGCGTTCAAAATCTTTATACGTTTTCTAAATATGTTTTTCGTTTCCTAAGTGTCCTCTGAAGTTCCTCATTAAAACAATGTGTAAAACCTAAATATTTTATTGTTTTAAATAAAAATTCATATTTTATTAAAACTTTGATAATTTGGTAAAAAATACCAACTAAAGTATAACAAAAATAAAATTAAAAAAAATAAAAACCAAGCAGAATTTAAACCACTTCATTAAAACAATTATAAAGAACAAAAAACCCGACTGAACCAATTCATCAAATTTAGGAAGCAAATACAAATAAAGTAAGCTAAGCTAAAAAAGCTAGTTATTTGTTCTTTATTTGAAATGTGCTAAGTCCTTTCATTTGATACCCCACACGGTACCCATCAACAACTTTTTTGTTTTTATTCATGACGTAATTGCGTCTAGAGGGCGCCATATTGAATTAAGAGTGACGTCACATATCTAAGAACACTTGGAGTATCAATACCTATCTACCATCACCTTAATTATACTCGTATATATCATAACCCTCCTCTGACAGTTGGGTAACAATTTGCGTAAACAAAACTAAACAATACTTTTACATTTGAAAACCAGTAAAGTATCTATAGGATGTCCCAAAATTAACGCAAGATTTGAATTAAATAGAAAACGCCATTTTAGTCTTTTAATAGCGAATGAATAATGAATATAATAGCAAATGGCGGCAAAGTCAAATCTTGCGTTAATTTTGGGACACCCTTTACTAAAGATCTAATATTTGGATAATTTCAGCAAAAGTATTGATAACTTTTTTAAAATGACTAACTTTATATCAAAAACAATTAAAACAAAATAAATTTTGACAATTTTAAAATAGATTCACAAAAACATATATATATTTATATATGTATGAATTTGTACGCGGTAGAGGTAGACGCGAGAGGTATAATAGCGAAATCTCTCTATGATCTACTAAAAGATCTCGGCTTTTCTAGAACTATCATCAGTTCATTTCTAGCACATATTTCGAAGACGGCATTAGTAGAATCTATTCAAATATGGTTAGGTAGAGAGAGGAACGCGGACAGTGGAGGGAACGTTAATGCGTATTTTAAACATACATACATACATAGCTTCACGCTGTATCCCGCATATAGCAGGTTAGGCAGAGGGAACCTAGTGTTAAAACACTCCGTTCCCCACTTTCCATCGAAATGAGGCATTGCGAGCTGAGTAGCGGAACTCAACGCCGCGCTATACCTTGTTACCAAACCCAGAAAATGAAAAATTCCATTTCCTGTAGTGTGTCTCGAATCCACAACCAGTCGCGTTTACAGTCGCACGCTTGTGCCTCTGCGCTACGACAGGCATTTTAAAGGGGCCCCTTAAACCTACACTTGGATCGTTAGTCTAAGGTACTCTCCAAACTCCTCTCTCTACAACGCGATGGGCACCCGCACATTGAATCCATGGTGCGCTAAGCGATTTCTTCTATTCACTTATTCTTCCAATATTTCATCACTTAAATGTAACTGTACCATTTCATTTCCGTTCACTAAACTTTCATCTTGTAGTAACAATTCCACGTTGATGTTTGATAAATTTTGTAAGACATTTCCTTTTTCTTCATTCAACACGTTTGTCTTTCGAAAATGATATTTTTATTACTGTATTAACCAAAGAATTTCTAAATATTAAATAACAAATGAATATACTTACATTATCATTCTCTGGATAATTATTAGAATTATCGGTATTTATATTTATTTGTATCGTTTTCCCTATACCTCTTCCACGACGATATATTTGAGATACTTCTATAGAATGAAACATAAAATTATTACGGATAACTCAAAAACTTGCCAGATGTTAACTAAATTTAAAGCACTAGCTATCATATAAAAAAAATCATCAAAATTGGTTCAGCCAGTAAGTTATGGATTCAATTCCAATGTATTTAAATTTCTTTCTCCTTTTAGCACTTTAGTAGAGTGTGAATAAAGTGCAGCGTTATGTTCCGCCTATGAATGTTTGGATTTTCGTAAAACAGAATGGCAATAATATCTTATAAAGGATACTTATCAAGAATATCTTTCAACGACCTTATTTTTTAAATGTGTTACCGCATATCTTTTTACTGGGTGAGCCAATTTTGATGATACTATAAATATGATAGCTAGCAATGGCGAGGGGTAAAAAATTTAGTTAGTCAGGTCGGTAAATTAAGGGAAGCCGGTATATATGTTTAGGTAAGCCGGTAATTTTTAGGGAACCCGATATATTTAGGGAAATCGGTATAGGATGTCGAGATATTTCGTAATTTCACTATACAATTTTACCGATGACTTTTTTTATAGGTCTATAAGATGTCAGAGCTTGTTTTTTTTGCAATTTTATGCCCAATATTATATTGGCGAGCTTTTTCTTTTAGTTCTCACACCTTGTTTGACTTTGTTTTTTCGAGCTCCACATTTTCCTGGCGAGCTTTATTTTTTTAGGTCTCGTACTTGTACTTTAAAAAGTTAGGAAAGCCGATGGAAATCGAGTTGTACGGACGCCTCGCCACTGATAGCTAGTCTAATGGTCCCATTTAAATTTAGTTAAGATCTGTCGAGTTTTAGAGTTATACGTAATAATTTTACTTTTTAGTGCATTTTATTTAAGATCTGTTATATTTATTTGTTATATTTATATATTTACCATTTTGTTCCATACATTGTGGTATAACTATATGATTTTTAGGAACATCACTCATTAGGGAGAGTGCTCGAACTGAATTTGGCACTATATTGGTAGTATTCTGTAAAATATTTAATAATTGTCTATTAATATATATTATTATTGAATTTTCGAAAATACTTTCAAAAATTTTTTTTTTATCACAACTTCATGCTTTGTCTCGCATAGCAAGATAGTCAGAGAGTCGAGACACTACGATCTCCAATTTCCGTCCTAACTCGAGATATTGCTAACTGAATACCTAGTGGAGATTAACGCCGTGCTTCGTCTTACGAGACGAGAAATGAAAACAAAAATATTTTTTAAATATTTTTTTTATTATTCTATTTCGGCCAAAAAAATGGAGAATAGAAATAAAATATACAGCTATACAAATACATACCTTAGTAAAAGACATTGTGGATATTTCAATCACTTTGTCTCTCATAATATTATTTAAAGTTAAATATTGATAAATCACTTCTTGACTACAATTTGTGCCTTCGATCTAAAAATATATTTTTTTTTTCTAGTTTCCCGCTGTATGCCGCATATAGCAGGGTAGGCAGAGGGAACCAGAGAACCTAGTGTTAAGACACTCTGTTCCCTTTCCGCTGATTTGAGGCATTGCGTGCTGAGTGGCGGAACTCAATACCGCGCTTTGCCTTATTACCAGGACGAGAAAATGAAAATACTAAATACTACTCAATATTTTCATTGGGGTTGGAATCGAACCCACAATCTGTCGCGTTTAGTTGCAAGCTTGTACCTTTTTGATTTTTTAAATATATTTAATTATTATTTGCAATTTCACGCTTTTCTTCGTTTTGGAGGATAATTGAAAGAACTTATTTAAACACTCCATTCTCCACTTTCCGTCCTAACTTCGAGATATTATTATCTATTATGGGGAAATGAACACCGCGTTTTGTCTTACCAGAGTGAATAAATGGTAATAAATTTAATAGATAAGGAAGCAGGGAAGAAAGTGACTTAACGCTAGGTTCTCTGTAATTAGTGCGCTATATATAAAAAATATTACAATACAACTTTCTTCCACAAATTTACGGGTTCAAATCCAGTTGCACCATTTATTTTCATTTTCACCCACAGATAAATAATCAAGATAAAGCGCGGCGTTGAGATCCGCCACTCAGCACGCAACGCATCAATTCAGCGAAAAGTGGGGAACGGAGTGTCTTAACACGTCGGTTCTCAGGTTCTTTCTGCTTACCTTGCTATGTGCGGGATACAGCGTGAAACTAAAAAAAAAAAGATAAATAATCCATACCTCAATAACAGCTAAATGGGTGGGATGTTTGAGACGTATATGAGTTCTTAGGTCGGATTTAATGCGAAACCTCTTTGGACATCGCGTGCAGAGCCACGGTCTGAGGCCTGTATGTATTAGCCTATGGTTCTTCATGGCTGTCGATCTGGTTCATGGGAAAGATACTAGAAAATCTTTGAATTTGCCGATTTTAATGCTTAAATAAAATTATTTTAACTGGATTAATCGCGTGAACAACTTGATAATTCAAATTAAATTCAATTTTAAATTTTAAGGCATTGCGTGCTGAGTGGCGAAACACAACGCCGAGTCATGACTCACATGACAAGCCATGGCTTGTTACCAGAGCGAGGAAATGAAAATATTAAATATTATTTAATATTCTAATTTCTTGGAGAGGGAATCGAACCAACAACCTGTATCGTTTACGCATGCATGTGCCTTTGCGGCACAACAAGCCTTCAAATAAATCCGCCATTAAATTAAAAAAGATAAGCCGATGGGAATCATGTTACATGGACACTTCACAACTAAATAGTATATTTATAGTGAAAATTTCAATAAAACAATATAAATAATAATAAAATATAATAAATAACCGTCTAAAAGCAACACCGCACACGTCACAAGGGAACGGTCTCTCTCCCGTATGGATACGGACATGCTCGTCGAGCACCGACGGAGAGCGGAATGTTCGGGCACAAGTCGAACATGTGTTCGTTTGTTTGTCTGTCGCGTGTATCTCTCTGTTTTAAGGAAAAAAAAAGAATTTTCAATATAAAAAAATAAATAAGCTAAGACTATAATGTAGGTGGGTAGAGTTAATATAAAACTACCGTCAAAAATTTCATGTCAAAAACACCTGTCGTAGCGCAGCACAAGCGTGCGACTGTAAACGCGACAGGTTGTGGGTTCGATTCTCACTCTAGAAAATGGAATTTTTCATTTTCTGGGTTTGGTAACAAGGCAAGGCGCGGCGTTGAGATCCGCCACTCAGCACGCAATGCCTCAATTTGGCGGAAAGTCAGGAACGGAGTGACGTTTACGCCTCGTTTCTTGTGGATTTGTTAGTAATCATATGAAAAAACTAAAAATATTTTAGTAAAACGATATGTTTTTATAAACATCGAGCACTTTTACAAATTTTAAGAAAACACAAAGAAAGAGAAAGAAGCTTTCCACCCAGTAGGAGAGACAGAGAGAGCCTAGTATCAATGCACTCCTTTCTCCGCTTTACTGAATTAAAAACACTGTCCGTTTAGTGACGTAACTTAACACCGCGTACGAGAAGCCTAAAAAGGCTAAAAAATATTTTTTTTTTATATTTTTTTAGTTTTTATTATATTATATAAAGTAACTTACTTTATGTGTTTTTGTAATGCATACACATTGTGTAAGTTATTTCCACATTGGTTACAAATTGTCGTTTGGTTATTACCTGTTTGTTTAAATAAGAAAATATTCTTTATTACATAAAATAAAAAATAGACCATGAAAACACAAATTTTATGAATAAACCTATTTTATTTATTAAATATAATTAAATTTTACATATAAAATTTTAAGAAATGGAGTACCAAAAATTTTATATGTGGATATATATAACTATAAGTGAAGGAAAAACTTTGTACCCTTTTATGAAATTTATATAGACAAAAACAGGTTGCCATGGCAATGGAGCTACTAGTATTTACCTGGCCTCACTATTTGCATAGATTCATCACTATGTTCATTCTTCCTATGTTTATAGAGTTCATTTTTGTTTGGCAAAATTGCATCACAGTCACGACAAGGTATACTGTTATAAATTAGAAGAAGTTATTAATATACGAGTACATACATACATAGCTTCACGCTGTATCCCGCATATAGCAGGGTAAGCAGAGGAAATCTAGTGTTAAGACACTCCGTTCCCCACTTTCCGCCGAATTGAGGCATTGCGTGCTGAGTGGCGGAACTCAACGCCGCGCTTTGCCTTGTTACCAAACCTAGGAAATGAAAAATTCCATTTCCTGTAGTGGGAATCGAACCCACAATCTGTCGTGTACACGCGCGCCACGACAGGACGTTGGCGTGAATGCACATTTTTAAATAAATCAGATTATAAGAAGTGGGTCGACAAAGCTGAAAGTTATAGCTTTATACATCGTCGTATCGATTCGCAGTGGGACTGCATCTGATTGTAGGTTCAATTCTCACTCGGCGAAATGCTAACACAAATACAAAGCACAAATTTACTATCCTGACTTTGGTAACAAGGCAAAGCGCGGCGTTGAGTTCCGCCACTCAACACGCAATGCCTCTATTCGGCGGAAAATGGTGAACGGAGTGTCTTAACACGTCGGTTCTCAGGGTTTCCTCTGTCTACCTTGTTATATGCGGGATACAGCGTGAAGATAAAAAAAGCAGTACAAATCGTGGCGTTGAGTTCCACAACTTAACACGCAATCAAGCTAAATCACGCGGAGAGCGGAAAACAGAATATCTTAACACTGTGTTGCCTCTTTGCTTTGTTAAAAGTCGTGAATCTATGAAAATTATTATTATAATATTGAATTATAACTTACCGATAATTATCACGAACTATTTTAGTGAAACCACCATTTTCGTCGTTATTGTGTGTTTTCTTTCTATGGTATGTGACACTCCAACTAAAAGCCAACAGTTTTTTAACAATTAGAGGGTAACGAGTTCAATTTCCGTCCATAAAAAAAGTCGTATGAAAAAAAATTAAATCAGTGGCGAGGGGTAAAAATTTTAGTTAGGCAAGCCGGTAAATTAAGGGAAGTCGATGTATATTTAGGGAAGCCGATATATATATTTAGGGAAGCCGGTAATTTTTAGGGAATCCGATATATTTAGGGAAACCGGTATAGGATATCAAGGTATTTAGTAACTTCACTATCGAATTTTGGCAATGACCTATTATTTATTGTTTTAGGTCTCACCTTGTTTGATTTAGTTTTTTCGAGCTCGAGATTTTACTGACCTTTTTTTTAAGTCTCACACTTATACTTTGAAAAGTTAGGCAAGCCGGTGGGAATCGAGTTGTATGGACGCCTCGCCACTGATACATATACAAAACACACTTAAATTTGTTTACCAGATCGGAAAAACGAAAGTAATTTAACTTCATATAACAGTTCCCCCGAATGGGATTTCAACCCAGAACTAAACGCATTTACAGTTAGAGACTGTCTCATTGCGATACGAGAACTTTATTACTGCATGAAGAAATTTTGATGATTCTTTTATTATATTATAGATAAAGCTTCTGACGTGGTCCCATTTAATTAAGATCTGACAAGTAGTTTTTGAGTTATTTGTAATAACTGTACTCTTTAGTGCATTTTATTTGAAGTCGGTTTTCTTTTTAATAGATTTCAAAAGTAAGTTCTCAATTTGACCAGTTTGTATGTATGTTTGTGCAATCATCTCGCATTTGGCTGAACCGATTCTGATGCGGTTTTCAGCAAAGTGTTTGTCAAACTTAGGAGAAGATTTTAGGTAAATTCACTGACTAAAACAAGAAGTTGTTAGTTTTACATCTAAATTATTATTGAGTTTTATATGGCGCAACAGGCGCCAGGTTTTCCCCTTTGCCACCCATCCTTTCCCCAAAATGTGGTGGTTCCGATAGTGGACTACTACATTGTCCTCTCCTTCCATCAGTCTCCTCTAGGTCGGCAACGCATCTACAACATCTCTGGTGTTGTAGATGTTCATGGGCGAAGGTAACCACTTACCATCAGGTGGTCCTTCAGCTCGTTCGCCATCCGTTATCCACAAAAAGAAAAGAAATGACCCCGGTTGTTTTTGTTAATTATTTTAAAGTCTTTTATTCACTTACCTATTAGGAAAAGTTAAATCACATTGATTGCATTTAAATATAAAATTTTCATTCGCGTGTTTCATTCTGCGATGAACTTGTAAATACGTCCAATGTAGGTAGGAACGACCGCAGTCCTAGAAAATATATAATATTTAGTACAAGATGAGAAATGAAAGAGAATCTAGTGTTAAGACACTCCGGTCTCAACTTTCTGTCAGAATTTAAGATTGTTTGGTGGAACTCTATGTCGCGTTGTGTTTTAATAGCGGACAAATTATTATACACACATATATTCATAGCTTCACGCTGTATTCCGCATATAGCAGGGTAGACAGAGGAAACCTAGTGTTAAGACATTCCGTTCCCCACTTTATGACGAATTGAGGCATTGTGTGCGGAGTGGCGGAACTCAACGCCGCGCTTTGCCTTGTAACCAAACCCAGAAAATGAAAAATTCCATTTCCTGGAGTGGGAATGGAACCCTCAACCTATCGCATTTACAATCATAATAAATAAACAGTTTTTATATAATAAAGAGCTATCGTTATGTTATTGTCACATTAATGAATTAAAAAAAATTTGTGAGAAAACGTGAAAGTTTCACGCAAATAATACTGAACGGATCTACATGAACCTTTACAGTTATACAGAATGTATACAACATAGACTACAATTTGGAACTCAACGTCGGCCTTGTCCTACCAAAGCGAAGAAATGAAAATAATTTAAATAATACTAATACCTCGAGTAAGAGTCGAACCCACAACTAATCGCATTTACTGTCAGACACTGTTCCACTGCGATGCAATGGCATATTCCATATCCTTTGTCTTTGTCACAAAGTACCATCTTCTATAACTATTTTTAGTTGATAGCTTCACGCTGTATCCCGCACATAGCAGGGAGGTAAAGGAAACCAGAGAACCTAGTGTTAAGACATTCCGTTCTATTTACATTTCCTTTCCCCACTTTCCGTCGAATTGAGGCATTATATGCTAAGTACTATAGGCGGTACTCAACGCCGCTAAACAATTTAGAAACATCTAACCTCGCACAGGAAGTGTTTAACAACGGGGAATCCCCCATAACCAAGGATCCCCGCGCTCGCGGGACCGGAAGTAGCTTCGTTTCTACTTTCATTAGTATTACGTTTATAAAAACCGTGGGTAGTCTTGTGTGTTGTGCATCTGTTTAAAATTAAAAAAAAAAACATCTAAATAAATAAGATATTTTAGGTTTTCAAGTGTTTTATAATACATATTTTTAATGATTTTAATTGGATTAATCGCGTACTAATAATATTGGTTTATAAGCATTATTATTGAATAATATTAGCGTTCTGCACTTCTCCTGCACATAAACTATAAGTGTGCTAAGTTTTATGCTCCTGCGTCCGCGCAATTGTCGTAAAAAGGGGTCCAAAGTTTTGGCATCACGTATTAATATATAGATTTTGGTATTTTTTTAGCTTTTTTTTTAACCTTTTCCTGTATAACAGGGTAGTCAGAGAGGACCTTGTTACCTGGCTACTACCTAGCTTGTTTCACTTCTATCACTCTTCGAATGGGAATCGAAACCACAGAATAGAACAGAATAGAACAGTATAGAACAGTATATAGAATAGAACAGAAGAGGACATAAGAGAACAGAAGAGAATAGAAGAGAACAGATTAGAACAGAATAGAATAGAACAGAATACCATAGAATAGAATAGAATAGAACAGAACAGAACAGAACAAAACAGATTAGAACAGAATAGAACAGAACAGAACAGAATAGAACAGAATAGAACAGAACAGAAGAGAACAGAATAGAACAGAATAGAATAGAACAGAATAGAATAGAACAGAATAAAACAGAACAAAACAGAAGAGTACAGAAGAGAATAGAACAGAATAGAATAGAACAGAATAGAATAGAACAGAATAGAATAGTACAGAACAGAATAGAGTAGAACAGAATAGGACAGAACAGAATAGAATAGAACAGAATAGAATAGAACAGAACAGAATAGAATAGAACAGAATAGAATTATCTTTATTGCACACACAATATAATATAAAAGAAAGAGGAGACAATAATATGAACTCTGTATACAAAGGCGGTCTTATTGCTTCAAGCAATCTCTTACAGACAACCTTCGTTAAGTATAGGGACAAATTGAAAAATGAAAGATCTACCTACATACATAACATAGTAATACTTATATACATACATACATTACACTCTCTGTTAAATAATATTAAATTCTTACCTTGAATAAGTAGCAAAGCTGACTTTACAAATATGGCACGTGAATGGATTCTTTATTCCTTTATGTTTAATTCTATGATTATTTAAAGCGTCTTCCAAATAAAAAACACTAAAAAAACAATAATTATTATAATTTACTTCAAAATTACTAAAAAATCGACTAAAATAGGCTTAGAGTTAATTTAACGCCTGTCGTGGCTTAAGGCACAAGCGTACGACTGTAAACGCGACAGGTTGTGGGTACGAGACACACTACAGGAACAAGGCAAAGCGCGGCGTTGAGCTCCACAACTCAGCATGCAATGCCTCAATTCGACGGAAAGTGGGGAACGCAGTGTCTTAACACTATGTTCCCTCTGTCTACCCTGCTATGTGCGGGATACAGTGTGAAGTTATGTACGAGTATGTATACGCGGTAGAAGCAGGCGCGAGAGGTATACCAGCAAAATCTCTCTATAATCTACTAAAAGACCTCGATTTGTCTTTCTAGACATTATCTACCTATCGAAATATATATAGGGATAGAGTCTGAATGTAAACGCAATTAGTTGTAGGTTGTGGGCAGGACATGTAAATATTAATTAATATTTAGTATTTTCATTTCCTCGATCTGGTAACAAGGCAAAGCGCGGCGTTGAGTTCCACCACTCAACGCGCAATGCCTCAATTCGGGGGAAAGTGGGTAACGGAAATATTAAAAGAGAACGAAGTGTCTTAACATTAGGCTCTCTGCCCACCCTACTATGTCAGAATAAATAAAAACATTATATTTTTCACCAATTTTCAAAATATTACGAACCAATTGCTAAAACTCAACGCCGCACTGTATCCAACAAATCAAAATTTAAATAACCATTCCCCCAATTGGGAATCGAACCCACAACCCCACCAAAAGAAGCTAAATAGCACAAAATACTAACTCCTCACAATATTCACATCGAAATGCCTTTTCAATGTTAACAACGCGAATAATATTTCTAGCCGCTTCATCTAAATTCGATAGTAATTCTTCACTCATTGTGTTATTCACTTGTCTTTCAATACCTTGGGAAAGACGCGGGCATTCTGTGTGTAAAAAATATATATCTATATATTAATACGGGAAGCGAAAACTTTGTACCCCTTTTTTTGAAAATTACGCGGAAATAGGAGCATGAAACTTGGCACACTTATAGTTTATATTTTCCGCTGGGTTTTAGTGGGTAGTATCGGAATAACCGGTGAGCCCCACAGTACTGTTCGTCCGCATGGCAATCATTCTGCTTTGTGTACAACGGTCTGCGTAAACAGGCATTTCCCAGCGTCACAAAAAAAAAACTTATAGTTTATATAGCGAAGGAGTACACAATGCATAATATCTTTTTTTATTTAAAAATGCATAAAAAATAGGTGAAATTAATAAAATAAATGTTACACACAATACCAAGTTTTAACGTGCATGTTTATATAAAGTGAAATATACATTGCTAGGTAACGCGTTGTTAACGCGTCAACGGGGATAATGGTCCCTTTTCAAAAAAATGTTTTTAACTTTAATGAAAGTTAAAAACATTTTTTTGGAAAAGTATAAATAATTAACGCAACGGGAATCGAACCCGCACCTCTTGTTTTGTCTCTTTTTTACGTATTTACTAAACCACAGACACCATTATGAAACAGTGCAATAGCGTCGGATTGTAACGCAATTGGTTATGAGTTCAATCCTTAACTATTATTTTAACCGATTTTAAAAAAGGATGAGGGTCTTAAATCCACTGCCAGTTTTATATGAATGATGAATAGTTTTTGAGTTATTCGTAATAATTGAACTTTTTAGTGTATTTTATTTGAAATCGGTTTTCTTTTAAATTTTTATTATATTTATTAAAGCTTTTGTTTCCCCATTCTAGTGACACAAAACACGACATTCATTTCCATCACTAAGCACACATCTCAAAATTGAGAGAGAAGCAGAGAACGGAGTATCTAAGCACTATGAAGAAAGCCTTAAAGAAGTATCTAACCCACAATCCTAACAGTGTGTCTCACAATCCCACTGGTGGGCGACAATTGTTCGCTCGCTTCCGTTTCATCTTTTAAATCTTTTGTAAATTCCGCCATACATTCCGTCGATTTTATTGAATGTTCCTAAAATTTTATATAGGGTAATAAATATTAAAAAATATTAAAATTTTAAGTGGGGAGCAGAAATGAAACGGAAAAGAGAACAGTCTTTAACACTTTTCTATTCTATAAGTAACGTTGTTTAATTTGACACCCGTATATTATATCCGGATAGTATAAAAATATGTAATCCGACATTTTGTTGCGGCCGCCATTTTGTTGTGTTTATATGCGAGGCCTGTCGTGGCGCAGAGTACAAACGTGCGACTGTGAACGCGACAGATTGTACATACTACAGGAAATGAAAATATAAAATAACATTATTATTTAATAAAAAAGTATCAAGGCCATCGCGGCGCATTGAGACAGCGTCTGTAAACGATCGGCTATGGGTTCGATTCCCACTCGGGGGAATTATTATATTTACATTATTTTCACATCTCCGCTCTCGTAAGACAAAGCGCGGCGTTAAATTCCGCCACTAAATACGCGTTATCTCGGGTAATTCGGGTGAAAAGCGGCGAACGGAGTGTCTCGGCACTATTTTACTCTGACGCTATTTTATGCTATGCGTTAAACTATAAATATTTATTAAAAAAATATTTTAAAACATTTCTTTATGCATTGTATTCCACAAGTAGGTACAGCCCTTTTCATATGAGGTAGAGTAAAAACATGTACATCCACCATTTTGTTGCGGCGGCCATTTTGAATTAACATAATTATTTGACATAAGAAAATAATTCGTTCTTTTTTGGTTTAACAATAAAAAAAGTTAATTAAAAAAAAGTCTTTTGGTGCAAAATGTTACCTGTTAATATTTTTACTTACCTGTGCATCATTATGATCTCTAAAAGCTCTGAAACATATACCGCACACTAAAACCAAAGCCGGCGACAGTTCCTCCTCATGAGCCCTCAAATGCATGCGAAGTCGGGAACGACGGGTTAGTTGTTTTAAACATATGTGACATTGAAATGGTTTTATCTGTACAAATGTGTATTTAAAATCTATTAATAGTAACTCAACAAATCGTCAGATTTTTTAAAAAATTTAAATGGGATGAGAAGCACTAGCTATCATATAAAAAAAGGATCATCAAAATTGGCTCACCCAGTTAAAAATTATGCAGTGACATAAATAAAACCAATAAATCGAAATCGAATTGAGAACCTTGAACCTTGAGACTTCGTTTTTTTTTGAGGTCGATTAAAAAATTAGTTTTTACTCAATGTGACACCACTCACAACCCAAAACCTCAAATTCGACTATAAAATGAAAAAAAACGTAGTGTCTTAACCAGTAGCGAGGGGTGAAAATTTTAGTTAGGCAAGCCGGTAAATTAAGTGAAGCCGATGTATATTTAGGGAAGCCGGTATATATATTTAGGTAAGCCGGTATAGGATGTCAAGGTATTTAATAATTTTACTATAGAATTATGGCGATGACCTTTTTTTAGGTCTATAATCTTATAGACCTAAAAAAAAGGTAAAACAAGCTCTGACATCTGTCAGAGCTTGTTTTTTGCAATTTAATGCCCAATATTATCCTGGCGAGCTTTTTTTTAGGTTTCATACTTGTACTTTAAAAAGTTATGCAAGCCGGTGGGAATCGAGTTGTATGGACACCTCGCCATTGGTATACACTATATTCTCTCTAACTACCCTACAATAACTTATTTTAATATACCTGTAAATGAGTAACACCATGTTCATCTAACGTTTGTTTGTCAAGAAAACGTTTACCACACGTCACACACACATAACGCCTTGTGTCTGTGTGTATGCGACTGTGTTTAGTTAGTGTTGCCCTATTTGTGTATAAGAAAAATATATATATTTTCATTTTTAAATAATATTTAATATGCGCCACGATGGCCTCCATAGGCCATCGTGGCGCAGTAGAACAGTGAATGTGAACGCAAAGGTTGTGAGTTTGATCCCAACTGAAAGGAATGTTCATATTAAAATTAATTGTTTACATTTCAAGACAAAACGCGGCGTTCAACACTGAGAATTGACTGTCTTAATAATACTTTCTGTTATTTGCGGGAAATAGGCGATGTTTTAGAAATACATAGTGAAAACTAGGAATAATTATTCTTAATACGTATTTACATAATTTCTGAAGATTTCAAAAATCAATACCAACTATTTTACTATTTAATATTTAAAAAAAAATTATATTTACTCAAAATTGTTGTATATATGTTGTAACTTATTCGCAATCTAGCACAAGAGTAGCAAGTTCAAATTCTGCTATATTAAAAACTATATATAAACACAAAAATTTCACTTCTAAAAATTATTATAAATGCGCTTGGACAGTACCCAAGAAGCACGGGTTCGAATCCTACAATGTTTAAATTTTTATGCGTACTCATCTCATCAACTCAAAAAAACCACTTTACCTCAAAAAGAAAGTTTTCCCACACCCTTTTACTGGACACTGCCATCGTTTTTGCTTATCATGTTGAAAATGAACATGATCGAACAGTTCAGTTTCCGTGAAGAACTTTGCGTTTTCACACTCAATACATTTATATTCACCGTCGGATATTAGTATGTTATTTGGATCGTGAAATTGCCTAGAATAATAAAACTGTATTTTTATATAGGAATGCAGAAGCGTGAATAGGTTGATAAGTCTTTATAGTCTATGCATATTTTAAAAATATTATTAGGCCTTAGAATTGCTTTATAGGAGAACGACTAAATAAAAAAATTAGGCAAATCAGACACTGTTATCTAAAAAATATACTTAAAAAGTATACTTTTTTTAACTTCACGCTGTATCCTATATATAGCAGGGTAGGCTGAGGGAACCTGAGAAACTAGTGTTAAGACCTCCGTTCTCTTACAAGAATTCCGTTCCCCACTTTCCGCCAAATTGAGAGCATTGCGTGTTGAGTCATAAAAATTGACTTTACATATAAGAATTTTCTTAAGGGTGCCTATCGTAAAAGGTATTTTCATTTTCGATTTATTAACTTAATCACGTCTGGTAGAAAATAATTCACAATAAAGGGTGCTGGTTTTATCTTATTAAAATGTACATGATCGAACAGTTCAGTTTCCGTAAAGAACTTGGCGTTTTCGCACTCTATACATTTATATTCACCGTCCGATATTAGTATATTATTTGGATCGTGGAATTGCCTTAAAATAAGTAATAATTAAATAAAATGAAATATACGACAGGTAGAGGCGTGAATAGGTTAATATGTCAACTTGCATACATGTTTAATTTTTTTTAAATCTTATATTTAAATGTTTTATGTCCTAATGCCTTTGCATTAGGAAGACTTTATTTATTATGTGAATGAACTAAATAACAAAAAAAGCAAATCGAACACCTTTAACTAAAAAAAATATTTAAATAACATAAATGACATAACTATAAACTTAAAAATGTCTGCCCCGAAAAGCATTTTTCGATTCTTCAATTATTTCACGCCTAGTAAGAAAATAATTCGTAAAATCACTAAAAAAAAAAACACACAATAAAGTGTTTGTTTTGTTTATCTTATTAAAATGCACATGATCGAATAGTCAGTTTCCATAAAGAACTTGGCGGTTTCCCACTCTATATATATACATTTATATTCACCGTCCGATATTAGTACGTTATTTGGATCGTGGAATTGCCTAGAATAGGAAAATTGTATTTCAAAATTTAAAACCTAGCGGCGTTAAGTTCCGCCGCTCAACAGGTAATGTCTCGATTTCTATGTCACGTCACGCAATGTCTCGATTTCTATGTCATGTCACACAATATTTCGATTTCTATGCCATGTCACACAATATTTCGATTTCTATGCCATGTCACACAATAACTTTATTTCCATGCCATAGCACGCAATGTCTTGATTCTCGTGTCATTTAACGCAATGTCTCGATTTATATCTTCAATGTTCAATGCTCTCACTAGATTATGTCTGACTATTTTGCCATTCGGGAAAACAAACGCATGAGACTAAACAAAACATTAATATTATTATAAAAATATACTTACATATGAAACTTCAGTCTAACTTTCGAAGTGAACGATTCGTTACAATTATCACATGTCACTATTTGAGCGTCACTTGAAGCGCGGTTTTTTCTTTTACGCGTTCTCTGTTCACAAAAAAACATACTTTATATCACTACTTGGTAGTGAGAGAGTTTAGTGATACGTCACTACTTTGTCTAAAATGATAGTTTTCCTTTATAATTATAAATCTATATACCAATGGCGAGGGGTGAAAATTTTATTTAGGCAAGCCGGTAAGCTCAGGGAAGCCGATGTATATTTAGGGAAGCAGGTGTATAGTTAGGGAAGCCGGTATATATATTTAGGGAAGCCGGTAATTTTTAGGAAAGCCGATATATTTAGGGAAAATGGTATAGGATGTCAAGGTATTTAGTAATTTCACTATGGAATTTTGGCAATGAACATTTAAAAAATATAGAAGTCGACTTAACAAGCTATTCTCGCCTTGAATAATATTAAAAGAATACATTGTTTTTTTTATAGCTTCACGCTGTATCCCGCATATAGCAGGGTAGGTAGAGGGTACCTGAGAACAGACGTATTAGGACACTCCGTTCTATTTTAACATTTCCGTTCCCCATTTTCCGCTGAATTGAGGCATTGGGTGCTGAGTGGCGGAGAATACATATATATCTTTAAAATTTATGTGAAAATATACTTACTTCTACTAAAAGATCATTGTCGCCTGATTCTTCAGTGGGACGGGGCCTTCCTTGAGCTCTCTTAAAATTGTCATTTAAAATACATAATTTTTAAAACCAAAAAATGTTTTTTTTTTCTAAATAATAAATTGCCAATTCCATCATATAAAATAAGATGTTTATAAAAAATATATATCTATTGTTCATACATAAAGCAAAATCTTTGTAAACCTCTTTACGAACGAAGAAGTATGAAATTTGGCATAATCAAAGCTCATATAGAGTGTAAAAGTCAATATCAATGAACTAACGAACTAATTTTTCTTAATAATGCATTAAAAAATCTACTGTCACCATTGACGCGTTAACAACGCGTTGCCTAGTAACTTATATGTCACTTTATATAACATGTACATATGTCAAACCATAGTAGTGTGTGTAACATTTATTTTATTAGTTTAATATATTTTTTATGGATTACTTTAAAAAGATATTATCATTGTGCACTCCTTCGCTATATAAACTATAAGTGTGCCAAGTTTCATGCTCCTCGGTCGGCATAGATTTAGTAAAAAAAACAACATTTTTGCTTCACGTATTTATATATAGAAGATAAAATTAGTAAAATAAATGTTACACACACTACCATATGTTCGACATACACTTTTGTATAAATTGACACACACATTGCACAGTCAATTGTCATAGCTCTTGAACCGGACATAAAAGGCGCGGGTTCGAATCTTGCTACGTTAAAAATATATTTCATATCCTAAACGTGCTAATAACACTCTAAAATATTAAAATTATTAATTTTTTACCCTTATAAAGTCCTCTTCAGACGGCACTAGTATAACAGTTTCGTCCTTCGACATAACTTTTCGTTTCCTTCCTCGCTTTTTACATTTATGTACGGACAAACTTTCCGAATTTGGAAATATTTTGCTAAAATATTATTATAAATTACTAAAACAATCACGCTTTTACCCGCTGAGTAGGGTAGTCGGAGAAAACAAAGTGTTAAGACACTACGTTTTCCACTTTCTGTCTAAATTCGAGATATTGCGTGTTGAGTCAGAACTCAACGCCGCACTTTGTTTTACCGAAAGCGGGGAAAAGAAAATAATCTATATATATAAGACGCAACTGACTGACTGATAAAGTGACTAACAGACAACGTACACACAAAACTACTGCACACAGAAACAACGCATGTCGCGTGTAGGGACACGGGGAGTGTAGGGGAGTGCTGAGAAAGGAGAACGAGAAACTACTGCATATAGAAATGTAATATGTGACGTGTAGGGACGCAGAGAATGTAGGGATATAGGGAGTGTAGAGGAGTGCTGAGAGATATAGTTGAAACAATAACTTACCTGCATTTAAAACATTTGTGCTTCTTTAAATCATTGACACTGGTAGTTTCGTTTACCTTTAAAATAATATGATAAAATAATTAAATTTTAATAAAAAAAAATCGACTACAAATAAAATGAACTAAAAGGCAAAATTATTACGAATAATTCAAAAACTATTTGTCAGATCTTAACTTTCATGGGACCACATCAGAACTTCTAGATATCACATCAAAAAGAATCATCAAAATTAGTCCACTTAGTAAAAAATATAACGCACATGAAAAAACAATTAAATTAATTTTTTTTGGTGGTAGGAGGTTCGTCCTCCGTCTGGCTCGCGACCACTATCATGTCAAAGACGAACCGCCAAATATCTTATGATGTGTTCCGGTTCGATGGCATGTAAGCCAAGTTTTCCCCTCTCCCACCTATCCTTTCCCCAAAATGTGGTGGTTCCGATAGCGGACTACATTGTCCTCCCCTTCCATCTATATCCTCTAGGTTGGCAACGCATACAACATCTCTGGTGTTGTAGAGGTTCATGGGCGAAGGTAACCACTTACCATCAGGTGGTCCTTCTGCTCGTTTGCCATCCTTTATCCATAAAAAAAAAATAATAATAATAATACAACCACCTCCTTTTTTTTAAGACGGTTTTTAGTGCATTTTACCTGAAGGCACTTTTTTTTGTTAAAATTTTAATTATATACATATACTAGCTTTCCGCCCGCGGCTTCGCCCGTGAAATTCGGTTATATCGCGCGATATGATAAGGAGTATCCTATAGTCTTTCCCAAGGTCTAGACTATTTGTCAAAATTAGTTAAGTGGTTTATGTGGTGAAGTTGTAAACAGTTAAACAATCTTACATGATTTTATATTTGACAAAAAGGAACTTCCATACAAACTTTCATCCCCTATTTCAACCCCCTCTATAATTTTTTCGCGATAAAAAGTATCCTATGTCCTTTCCCAAGTTCAGTTCTATCTTTATACCGAATTTCATCAAAATCGGTTCAGTGGATTAGGTGTGAAAGCGTAACAGACAGACAGACAGACAGACAGACAGACAGAGTTACTTTCGAATTTATAATATTAGTAAGGATGTATGTATATACCTTTAATAATTTCTGTAACTCATCATCATAGTCCCCAGTTTGCACTATCCAAATAGAGTCGTCACTGTCCAAGCATTCTTGTTTCACTTCCGTAGTAAAAGTTAATTCGTTCTATATAAATATATTTTTTGCTAAATATTTATAAAAATAAAGGTTTATTTTTAAAATCTTTTATGTATTATAAAAAAAAAACAGCTTCACATTTTCCCGAGTAGTAATTAGAGAGAATATAGTGTCAAGACACTACGTTCCACGTTTCAATCAATTTCAATTTCCACTGTATGTATGTATTAAGTGCCTTAATTCAAAGCTGTGTTTTGTGTTGCTAAACTGTAGATATAAAAATAATTTTAATAAAATTATTTAACCGAGTGAGATTCGAACCCATAACCAATCGCCTTTACAATAACATTGCATTTCTGCACAAATCTTAATAATTCTTATTCATCACATGGAATATTTATTTATTATAAATTATTAGAAAACATAACACACACAATACAAAATAAATAACACACACAACCATATGTTTGAAATACACTTTTGTATGAAGTGACATACACGTTTCCAAGGCAACCCATATTTTACACGTCAACGGAAATACTAGTAAATAAAAATATTTATCATATATACTCGTAGAATACAAGAAAAGTGTAAAATATAATACGTTACTAACTAACCGATATATTTTCATTATTTTCTTCATTATTTTGGTTTTCTTTTGTACCTTTTAAAATAAATTTAAATTTTAAAAGAATAAAAATCATACAACTTAACGTAAAAAATATTTTAAAAAATTAGCTTCACGCTTTAACCCTTATAGCAGGGTAGTCAGAGTGAATCTAGTGTCACGACACTCCGTTCGCCGGTTACCGCCCGAAGACAAACATTGTGTTTTTTTTTTTTTTTATTGATAACGGACGGCAAACGAGCAGAAGGACCACCTGATGGTAAGTGGTTACCTTCGCCCATAGACATCTACAACACCAGAGATGTTGTAGATGCGTTGCCAACCTAGAGGATACTGATGGAAGGTGGGACAATGTAGTAGTCCACTATCAGAACCACCACATTTTGGGGAAAGGATGGGTGGGAAAGGGGAAAATCTGGCTTACATGCCATCGAACCGGAACACATCATTAGATATTTGGCGGTTCGTCTTTGACATGATAGTGGTCGCGAGCCAGACGGAGGACGAACCTCCTACCACCTAACACAAATTATGTGTGTTATCAGTTATGTATTAAAGAGTATTTAATTAATATAAAAACATAACTTACATATACATAGCTTCACGCTGTATCCCGCATATAGCAGGGTAGGCAGAGGGAACCTAGTGCTTATTAAAAATACCACACATAAAATAATAAAAATATGTACCATTTTCAACGTCTAAGTCACTCTTCTTTAAAGAACTTCTAGTTCTTTTCGCAACAGGAGAACTTTTGGGCGACGATGATTTCTCTACAAAAAACTTTAAACTTAAAATATTTATAGAAAACATAAAAAAATTAGTTAAGCAACAAATAAGTTATAACAAGCTTATAAGAAATTCGATGCTGCTGGATAAGAACGTATGGTTTAGCGGTCACAGCGCTTGGGCGGTAAACAAGAGGCGCGGGTTCGAGTCCCGATGCATTAATTTTTTTATAAGTTTATACGTTTTCTAAAAGTGTTTTTCTTATACTAAGGGTTAGGGGTAGCTCTAGCTCGTGTAGGGCTGGAGCTTAGTAGCCCCTAGGGCTTACGTAATGAATGTTTGTCTGTATGTCCTTTATAGAATCGTGAACCATGCATTTGATCATGTGATGATCTTTAGCAAAGTTGTTAGGCATGAGCCCACAAAGGTTTCTGAGTGGGTACGAACAATTTTCGATAGATGGCGCCACACATCTTTTCAAAATTAACAAAATCATTAAATTACTCAAAATGATTTGAATATTGTATATGGTACAATGTCTTTCGCGTGGGGTACAGGGTAGTATTATAAAAAAAAAATCTTTACCCCAAAATGAATTGAACCCACACTTATCATGTGCTACAAATAATAATAACAAATATTAAATTATGATTTACCGTTACTTTCTTTCGTGATATTCTCAAAGTCTTCTTTCTTAGCATTTTCATGGGCCACCTTAAGATGTCCTTTTAGCCATTTAAAGTTAGAATATCCTAATAAATTAATTATAAGTAAGAGAAGGAGAAGAAGTATGAAAGGGAGTATTATTATAGGAGACATGTATAGAGAAAGGTATAGGAAATTATTTTAATTGGAATAATCGTGTATTACTGTCTGTGTATTGTCGCCTGTCGTGGCGCAGAGGCACAAGTGTGCGACTGTAACTGCGACAGGTTGTGGGTTCGATTCCCACTCCAGGAAATGGAATTTTTCATTTCCTGGGTTTGGTATCAAGGCAAAACGCGGCGTTGAGTTCCGCCACTCAGCACGCAATACCTAATTCGGCGGAAAGTGGTAAACGGAGTGTATTATCACTAGGTTCCCTCTGCCTATACTGCTATATGCGGAATATAGCGTGAAGCTATGTATGCATGTATGTATGTTTAACAAAATTGCGTGTTGAATAACGGAACTCAACGCCACGTTTTATCTTACCAGAGCGAGCAAATGAAAATAATTCAAATATAATTATTTCCTTTGAGTGCGAATCGAACCTACAACCACCAACAACTTATAGGCAGTTAGACCCATCACAATCGTCTCATGAATCGTCATGTCTAAAGCAACTTCACGCACAGTAAGATCAGATAAACTTGTGTGTAAACATTCCGTTCTGTACTTTCTGCCAAACTCGAGACATTACACGTTGAGTGGCGGAACTCAACGCCGCGCTTTGTGCATTTCCCCGAGTGAGATTCGAACCATCGCATTTAATATTTTCTTCTGTAATAATGTCTTTAAATTTGTTTTTTTGTTTATTTTTATCTAGTGTTGACACACTCCGTTCTCTTATAACATTTTCGTTATTCACTTTCCGCGATTTGAGGTATTGCGTGCTGAGTGGCAGAACTCAACGCCGCGCTTTGCCTTGTTACCAGAACGAGGAAATTAAAATATTAAATATTATTTAATATTTTCACTTGTAGAGTGGGAACCGAACCCACAGTCTGATGGGTTTATAGTCGCACGCTTATGCCTCTGCGTCACGACAGACTCCTTTAAATTTGTTATTTACCATAATCACATAAAGGGCATGGGAAAACCACATCTCCCTCCATATCATGCTTATGTTCTTCTCCATGTTCTTCTACTTCGGATGTATCTTTAAATTTTTTACTACAAAATCTAAAAATTAAAAAAATAATTTCTATGTGCGAAAAATATAAACCAGAAATAACAAATTAAAAGGAATATTTTGAAAGATTATCTTCTCTCGTCTATTCTCCTGGTCACGCTGGCAAGAACATAAGATACATACATACATACATACCTTCAAGCTATATCCCGCATATAGCAGGTTAGGCAGAGGGAACCTAGTGTTATGACGCTCCGTTTCCCACTTTCCGACGATATGAGGCAATGCGTGATGAGTGGCGGAACTCAACACCGCGCTTTGCCTTGTTACCAAACCCAAGAAATGAAAATACTAAACTTACATTTTCTGGAATGAGAATCGAACCCACAACCTGTTGCGTTTACAGTCGCACGCTTGTGCCTCTGCGCCACAACAGGCGTTAAACATAAGATTAAACAAAAATATTTTATTATCAAGGGATTCGGACACATGTGCAAATTTTGAAACAAATCCGATGAGACATCGGCTACAAATGAATCCAATAAAAATATGGTAATAAGCGACTCCGTATTTGAATATATTGCATGTTGAATGACGGACCTCAACGCCGCAGTTTATCTAACCTGGTTGATATTTAATACTAATTATACAGCAACAACAATAATAAAAAGTTAAGATAATATAAGTTTTCTACTTCAATTTCGTTATTTCATCAAAACATCAATTTATGAATTTATGAGAAAAAACCTGTCTATAAAACCCTATGGGTCATTATTTTATGAAGCATACTCATTACGTACCTACATTTCAATTCTTTCACATCACTATTACCATTCTGGTACTTCCCCAAAAACTCTTTAATTTTTTCATCTTCCTCTATATTATCCAAATCTATTTCCGGTTCCGCTTCCGGTTCTATAATTTCTACATCACTAGAACTATCTTTTTTCTCATCTTTTATTATTATTAAATCATCAGCCTTAATATTGCTTACTGGTTTGGTTATAATCTCTCCGTCGGGCCCAATTTCTACGTTCACAAACTCTGAACTCTCCTTAATATCATTTTCATTTAAAATATTCGATTTATACGTATGTTTAAATGTAATTAGACTAGTTTTCTTAAAAATATACTGTTGATTGTTCTTAATGACCAAATATTCGTCATTTTTCAACGCCTCTTCCGGACCTTTAAGACGACTTGCCACAAAATTTTCCGTCAAGCATGTTTCGCAAATAACTTTAAGTTGGGTGTATTTCTTTTGTTCACATCTATGTAGCATTTGGTCCTCTTTGTCAAAAATATATAGTTTTTCATTATTGTCCACAATTTTCCCACATATATAGCAAACGTGTTTGTCTTTAGCCTCTAAATCTATTAATGGCTTGGAATTCCAATTCCTACCAAGTCTTGATGGATCAGTTTTCCTCACATGCCTACGTTTATCGCAATTTTGATTATCATAGGGAAGAAATGTGACCGGGGAATTCTTGAACATATCAAGAATATCCTCTCGCGTATACACATTACGATTAGCAATATCACTGTTCTTATAATTTTCACTTATCAACGTCTTAGGCGACTTATTTTTATTCGCCACTTGTAAAGTTGCATAAGTTTTAGATCTTTCTTCAAGATATTTTGTGAATTGGGCTTCAAAACTAGCTGCATTATTAGAAACTAATTTAAAAGGAAGACTATTAGCGAAACTATATTTAGGACTATTCTTATTCGATACTGGGCTTGTAATATTAATATTTTTTATTTCACCAATCTCTGCATTATCGTCCATTATCTCATCCAAGTCATCTGTGTGTTTGACAAAAGGTAATTTTTCAAGAGTTAGGTCGGTTAGAGGATCGTCATTGTCAAAATGTATCTGGGAAGCGCGGATTTGAGTACCATCGTCTAGAATATAAACTAAATCGTCAGTTCCAGCCTGATTTGTGCCTAAGTCGAAATTTGAGTCTAATGTAGAATCTGGCAGATTTTTCTCAGCACTTAAGAGGAACGTATAGGCATTATCATCGAGGGACACTTGTTGGTTGCCTGTTATGGAATTTAGGTCTATGTCATATCCAAGAAGTATTCTGAAAAGAATTGTTTTTATGCCATTTTGTTTATAATCCTTATTCTTTGGGTTCACGCTTTCCGGAAAATTATGTGGAACCTAGCATCGAGAAATCTCTTCTTTACTTCCCGCCTTTCTTTTGACCGCGGTTTGTCTGACCAAAGTGAGGAAATGAAAATAATTTTAAATATGATCATTCCCTCTGGGACACTCATAAATTATACAAGATTTTATTACACATGAGTGTAAAAAAAATTAAATATATTTCTTTAATCTACTCAATGTTAATTATCATATGATAAAGTATTTCAGCTACTTAAACTATAACGACAATATCTACTGAAACAAATTAGTATTGCTAACTAAATTATTAAAATGTCTCCTTTCAATTTAAACAATAATAATTATAGAAAATTCTAGCATTATTTTATCATCATATAGCTGTTTAGTCAGAGAGATCCTAGTGTCGAGACACTCCATTCACAGCTTTCCGCACGAATTTCAGACATTACTACATGTTAAGTGACATAACTCAATGGAGCGCTTTGTTAACAGAGTGAAGAAATGCAAATATTTTAAATATAATCATTCTCCGAGTGAGAATCAAACCCACAACCAATGGTGTTTACAGTTAGACATTGTCCTACTGCACCACTAAGGCTTCTACAAACTATATATTATAAATACTACAAACTTTGAATTATCTATAAAAGTTTGGAAGCTATCATTTTGTTCTATCTTCAGTTCCACTTCTTTTCCGTTAATATCATCCATGCAAAGAACTAGCGGTGGTTGTGCTTCAGACATTGCTAGCTTATTTATATATGCCTGAATAAAATGTTATATTTTAACTTATTATAATTAAAATATTTATTTAATTTAATATATAATAAAATCTACATTACAGTAGGCAGAGGCCAGGTTTTTGCAGAGACTGGAGCGTCTTAACACTAGATCCCTCTGCCTACCCTGCTATTAGCGGGATACAGTGTAAAGCTGTGTATGTAGTATAAAATCTAAATTTTCATGTTTGTTTGTAATGGACAAAATCCAACAAGGGTTTAATTAATTAGTTTTTTTAATAATATATTAATTTGTGTAAGTAATGTTTTATTTTCAAGTAAATTTATACAGTATGTATGTACAGAAAACTAGTATGGTCATTTTTTTCAGCTTTTTACTGTATCCTTCATAATAGGATAGACGGAGGGAACCTAGTCTCAAGACACTCCATTCTCTGCTAAAAGCTGGTAGTAAATTGCATTATTTATTGTTATAATTTAAAGAATTGTTATAATTTGAAGATGGATGTTTGTTACTATTTCACACAAAACAACTGAAACGATCTAGATGAAACTATGCAGTGTTTTAGCTAATACATTTAAATATTTTGGATAAGGGTTTTATTTCATTTGGTCAAAACATAAAAAGTATCTTGTATTTTTTTAATTATACATATCTTAATTAAAATGCTTAAAGAGTTGATGCACTTTTTTATAAAACTCAAATTCATTATAAAAATATTCCTAATTGAACTAGATGTATAAAGGATTTTTTAAATCATTGCATGAATATAAAACTACCATTGGTTCAGATAGTAGCTGAGCTTATTTTATAATTTAAAGATATGGTGTAATTGTATTGTAAGAAAATAATAATTGACTATTTATTATAATTATATTTGATATATATAATAGTAAAAGTTTAAAGAGACTTGAATTCAAATAATGTCAATACTAAATTATCATTTTAAGAAATATCCTACATATTTAATTACCAAATTGTATTATTTATTAAGCAAAACTAATTATGATAAATAAAAATCTAATATTTTTTATTATATGAAGTATATTCCATTAGAAAAACCATAAATCTACTAAATTGGGTAAACTACAAAAAATATTTAATAGTAAACAATAGTTTGTCTATATATCATTTAAATATTATATTATAATGTGAATTTATAAATTTCCAGCCAACTCGTTAAAAGCAAATGGTAAAGTACTGGCCAGTTTATCCAAAAATATTTTGGAAAAATAGTTTGGCCAGTATCTTTCGATTTTGTTATAACTATAAATACTTGTTGTAAACTAAAAGAGCTGTTAAATAATGACAAAATTATTATAAATAAACTAACCAGAATATTGTCATAAAAGTATAATAATTTTCTTCGAAGTTGGCATAATGAAATAACAATTGAATTATGAAGAAAGAAAATTGTTTTGAATTTTTTGACAATCAAAACAAAAATCAAAAACATTCGATCATAAACATTAGATTTTACAGAATATAAATGGAAGACAGATTATTAATTTATGCAAAGTGTGTATAATCTGTGGAATATATGTGTATAAAAATATTTATATAACAAAAATTATTAAATAATATAACATATGAAGGTAGTATAGTATGAATTTTAATACTTTCAAATATAGTCTTAATAAAATTAATAATAATTGACCAAAACAATCGAAAAAACTACAAAATTTTAATTTACAAAATTTAAATTGTTAGAGGATTTATTTCAGATATTGTGTATAAATAATCTACTTATAATAAAATAAACATTTTAAACTTGATTATACTCTTATTTCTAGCATAACATAAAAGTGGACTCATAATATTTTAAATTTAAACCATATTTAAATTAATTAGTTATCATTAAATGAAACTGATCTATTTATATAAAATATAATTATTCTTTATAATATTTACGCTATTACATTACTTATATAGTATATTTAAATTTTTATCTATTATTGTAAATGTAAATTTTATATTATCTAATAAATATTTCTATGAGAATAGTGCAAAAGGGACAAAAAACAAATTAATTTGATTGACAGAACATGTGAACTGTCATCCATTATTCCCAATAATGGCCGATAGTTTATCTAAATACTGAATAATAATCATATTGATATTCATCTAATTATATTAAATGATTGTAAAGTGAATATTTTAAAACTGCGGAATGTTTCCGCTTACCCCGCCCGTGGTTAAGCGTCTGCTGGGGTGGAAAAAAGGGCCCGAGGGGTCCTCAGCGGAGGATAAATGGTCCGAAAAGGCGGTGAAAAGTTTAGTGAAGAAGTTAAAAAAGAGCGGTGCGATTGAGGAGTTGGAAAAAGCGCTGTCCAACCAGAACAGCCACACCAAGTGTGTCACAATACCCAGGTATTTATTCCCCTCAGTAATACGACGTTTCTTTATATTTCTTTTTTAGGTATTTTATTTTTACGTAATTGGTTGATTTGTGATATTAATTGATAAAAAACGGTGTTGGGATAACGTAAAAGCTTTTATAATTTAGTTTTTGTTTACAGTTTATTTGTATTCAAGTTTTTTTTTATTTTCAACAACAAAGCAGTTTTTTTTGTTTGTAAATAAACTCATTGTCTTGTATTATATAATAATGAATATATAAATATTTTAATTATATCATTCTAATATGATTCTTGTTAGTAATAGTGATTTTTATTAAAGTATTGGAATTAGATATTTTTTATTATTAGTTTTTTTATGCAAATTAAAATATTTTTGTGTTACCATTTTGAAAATTATTTAGTCACTTAAACTTTAATTATATTTAAATAATCAAAACTTAGCAGGATATATCTTGTGGTAACTAAGAGTGAAATTAGTAATAAAGTAAAAATATATATTTTATGTATATTTCTTTCCTATTATTTCTTAAAAAAATTCTTTGTAATGATCAAAGACTAGCATTTTGGAGAAATCCTCAAATCATTTTGATTTTTGAATTAATATATAGTGGGTATTTTTTTATTATTTTTTAACTTATAATATTTCTTTTACAAATGTATACTATTTTTAGGTCTGGTTTTCCCAACCTTCCTTCTGATGAGTCTCCCTCGAATTTTTATTTAATTTTCCCTCCAGTTTACTTTACCAATATATACAATAAATACATATTATTAAAAATATTCTTCCCTTAACATCTGTATGCATCCTTAGGTTGGTGTCCAACTCATCGAAAACGCTGGGTTTAAATATTTTTTGAATTATATTTATTTAATACCTCAAATAAAAATCTCTTATATACTGTACTGTATAAAAAACTCACTCCATAAAGAAAAATTGCATCATAATTTTATCATTAATACATGGAAATCAATTGCAAAGTCACAGCTTCATACCTCTCCATGTTTAGTGTGTAGGCAGAGTGAACCTAGAATTAAGAGAGTCCATTCAGTATTGTATGCATGAAATTGAAATATTGTAAGTTGAGTGGTGCAACTTAACACTGCAAACTGTAGAGAACATTTTCCCAAAACGAAGATTGAACCCGTAAATGTGTTGACCCATACCATCTAATATAAATTTAATATTATGTTGTTGTGTATAATTTTTTTCATCTAATATATGAATGTCATATTACTAATACCAAGATCGAAACATTACAAATTTGTGCGAAAGAGGAGAACAGAGTGCCTGGACACTAAGTTCACTATCTACCCTGCTATGCATGAAAAGCATGAAGCTACAAAAAAAGGGTCTAAACACATTATACCTATAGGCTATAACTCAGTATCGCAAGTCGATGACCTTCGAAATACCAATACGTAGATCAATACAGTAATAAACTAGTTGCATCATGCGACATCGTTTGCGTGGTCTTATAAAACATAAAATCCCGTAAACATAATTTCCTAGGAATTTCGTGAAATCCTCTCGTGACACTCCCCAACACTCCCCACGGAACATAAATGCCGATTTTTATGTTTCAATGTACGTTGTCTGTCCGTCACTGAATAACATATGTTTTATATGTATATATATATATATAGATTTTCTATTTTAGGCATACAATTTGTATACATTAGTCGTTGTTTTTTTTTTTTAATTTAATATCAATTTTCCATTACGCTTATTTATTTATTTATTATTAATATATAAATAACTTTCGCTCAAATAATTTATTTTAGTGATTATATAAGAAAAAAAATATAAATATATAATTGCACCATTATTACACATTATTCAAGGAAAACCCGCAGTCGTGAACCGAACGCGTATAACCCGACCAAATTGTGTAGCGCTTACAGCGCATTCACCTCGCCCCGTCCAATGACCTTCGCAATTTGGTTACATAATCGCAGACAGGACGCAAAATCGAAAAGGAAGGTCAAACTCCCGTCAAAACAATTGATGCTTTTTGTTAATGGCTGACGGATTTTTAAAATTGTTTTTTAAACGTTTTTTTATATATAATTGCAATTATATTTAATAAATATTACTATAATGATATAATATTATGTGTGTGTATTGATTGTTAAGTGTTTCAAGTGAATCTCGTTTCGTAGGAAGTGAATTTTGGACTTGTTCTTATTAGAAGAAGCAGTTTTTTGTTTTTTTTGTTGTGATGTAGATTATGTGGGCTAATTTGTGTTATCGTGAGTAATGGTTGCCTTTTTATATTATTTGGTCAAGTATTAAACGTTTGGTAAAGACAAAATGTTTATGGAAGCAAGTGTTTAAAGAACTGTCTTTTCTAACAAAAACCTCTATATTTTTATTGTGTATGAAAAAATATAATCTTTTCCTTATCATAGGTATTGAAAGTGTCTATAAAAACATGATTTCAAAGGTTATATCATAAAAACTAGATATTCATTGTTATATTATGGCCAAATTAAACAAAATCTTTATTAAATATAGCCTATATGTTATTCTAATGTATAAGCTATATTACTCTGAAGTTGAATTTAGATATATCCAGTAGTTTTTGCATGAAAGAGTAACAAACATCTGTTTAAAAAAAAATATTATAATTATCACAAATCATAGAAATACTTAAGAATATGTAATAAACCATTTATTTATGTATCTGACTTTCAACAAAGGAAGACGTTCCCACTTCAATTGCTTTTTTTGTGCATTACCACATAACTTCTTACTGGGTGAACCGGTTTTGATGATTCTTTTCTTATAGGATAACTAGTGCTTCTAAAATGGTCCCATTTAAATTTAACTAAGATGTAACATTAGTTTTTGAATCATACATTTTATTTTAAGTTGGTTATCCTTTTTGAATTTAAATCATAGTTATCATATAATATATGTATAATAGTCTATATTCCAACAATAAAATAATTCACTTTATCTTTTCCGATAAGAAAAAAATATGCTTTTACAAATATCTATATAGGAAATAATGAGGTATACGTCATAATAATATAGGTAATAGTTAGGTATTTATCATTATATTAATATGTTAGGGTAAAATTTTGTGATAATTTGTATAAAAAAATGCAGATAGGAGTATGAAATTTGGTACAGTTAAAGTTAATATGGAGAGTGAAGTGCAGAAATTTTAATAATTATATTATAGCAATAGATGTAATTAATAATGTAATATTACACACACTACTACATACATACATAGCTTCACACTGTATCCCGCATATAGCAGGGTAGGCAGAGGGTACCTAAGAACCGATGTGTTAAGACACTCCGTTCCCCACACACACTACTATGTGTTTGAGATGTACTTCAGTGTAAATTGACATATTCTTTGCTAAAACAAAGCATAAGCAAGACCTCTAGTTCTATATATTATTCACCATTCATGTATGGTTAACCTTTTGCTATGACATTCTTTAATTATTTTTTAACTGACTTTAAAACAAGGAGGTTCTTAGTTCAATTATTTTCTCTATGTGTGTTACCGCATAATTTTATTGGGTGAAGCAATTTTGATGATTTATTTATTATATGATCAGCTAGTGTTACTGATGTATACTGTTTCGATTTTTAATCAGAAAGTGGAGAACTGAGTGTCTTGACACTAGATTCTCCCAAACTTACTATGTGGAAGAAGTGTAAAGCGTTTTCTTGCAAATTAAATTCATAATTATTTGATATTAATTTTTATTTTATTTACTTCCAGAGTGAAACCAAATGACAACGTCATAAACGGCCAGTACCGCAAGGGATTGCCGCATGTCGTCTACTGCAGGCTGTGGCGGTGGCCGCAGCTTCAAGTGAGTTTTATTTATATTAGAATTTAGTGATACATCACTCTGATTTAGTTTAAATGGAGACCACCATTGGGTGTTTGATTTATATAGCTATCAGTGGTGAAGGGTGGAAATTTTATAAAGGTAAGCCGGTAAATATAGTATGGTAATAGTAATATTTAGGTAAGCTGGTATATATTGGTTTAACCTGGACGGCGGTATAGGATGTTAAGTTTTCGTTGAACTTGCTTTTTTGCAATCTGACTCAAAATTTTCCTACTGACTATTTTTTAGCATCCAAGTTTTCCTTCATTTTGTTTTTTTTTGCAATCTTCCCAAATTTTTTTCGATCTCGTTTTTTTGCTGATTTTCTCTAATTTGCTGATAAAATTAATCATTAATTTATTTTAAATTACAAAAGATAAGCAAATGGGAATCGTGTTATATGGACGTTTTGCCACTGATTCTAAATTGGATCTTTGTATTTTTTTTAAACAATGTCTCATAAATGTTGCCAGCTATAATATTAATAGGATTTATTTTATTTATATATATGTGTTTATATTCCAGAGCCAACATGAGCTAAAGCCAGTCGATCACTGTGAATACGCGTATCAGTTGAAGAAGGACGAAGTGTGTATCAATCCTTATCATTATAATAAGATCGATTCACCGGGTAAGTTATCTGAATAGAGTTAAGACACTCAGTTTCCGATTTTGTGATTAATTTCGTGATTTGGCGGAACTTAACACCGCACTAGAACTGGAAAATGAAAATAATTTAAATACAATCATGATTCCGATTGGGGATCGAATCCACGACCAATTGCGTTTATAGTAAGACATTGTCCAAAAGTTATGATAAAATGAACATAAAAAAACAAGAGGTTCTCAAGTGGGCTATTATATTTGTTTTAGCGCATATTTTTTTACTGGGTGAACCAATTTTGATGGTTCTTTCGTAATATGATAGCTGGTGCTTCTATACGGTTCCATTTAAATTTAGTTACGATCTGACGAGTAGGTACTTTTTGAGTTATTCGTAATAATATTATTTTTTTAAATATTTTAGTTGTAGTTGCAGTTGTTCATATAGGTGAATGTCTGCAACTTCCTATTTTGATCTACTTCTTACTTGAAAATTTGTACGTGTCCGGATATAATATATTTTCATATTATGAATCGAATTACCTTATTCTTGTCTTGTCAAAATTTCAATAATTTTTTTTTTATTTCCAGCACTTCCGCCAATATTGGTGCCGCGTTGTGCGGAGGGCGAAGTCCGAGCCCCTCCGCCCTACGACTATCAACATCACGACCACGATAGGTGAGTTTTGATATAAAAAATGACTGACACGGGAGTTGAACTTGCTACTCTTGAGTTGGTTAAATAAAATGATCCTTTAAACTTCTCTTGTAGCTTCATACTTTTAACCGATTCCTACTACGGGAAATGTAAAACTTTAGTATTTTCATTTCTTGGGTTTGGTAAAAAGGCAAGGCGCGGCGTTGAATTCCGCCTTTTAGCACGCAATGCTTCAATTCGGCGGAAAGTGGGGAACGAAATTGTTAAAAGAGAACGAAGTGTCTTAGCACTAGGTTCTCAGCTTCCCTTTGCCTACTCTGCTATATGTGGAATACAGAGCGAAGCTATAAAAAAAAATTGATATTATAGTTACTGTCGAGTGGGAATCGAACCAATAATCATTTGTGTCTACAGTCAAACACTGAGACTTGAGCTATTAAATTTTATTACATTTCTTTTGTTTTTAAATCAAATTAGTTTGAAATGTTGAGTTATCTAAAATACCGTACTTCATATATTTTCGAATCTATATATTTTCGAATAGCAATCTAATTCTTTCAATGTCTAATATTGTCTAATATTTGTAAGTAAAAATCAAGTATGCTAATTTAATGGAAGTTTCAGCATTTTACTTTAAGATATAATATGTACTAGAAAATTGTGTCTTTTATTATTTTTAAAATTTTCTCTCACTCCTGTGGGGGACAGGGTTAGAATACAATTCCCTCCGCCGCTGGGTAGCGCGTCCCGTAAGAGGCAGGTATCCCAGTAGGCAAGGTGGTAGGAGGTTCGTTCTCCACTTACCATCAGGTGGTCCTTCTGCTCGTTTGCCATCCGTTATTCATAAAAAGTGAGACACTGCTGCTACTGCATATATTTTTAAGTAACATTGTTTGAACATTTCAGCGTAATGCAAAGCAGCGTGGTGGGGGTGGTGGGCGCGGGCGCTCACAGCGCGCTGTACCTGGAGGCCACGCTGGCGCAGCAGGTGCCCGGCAACACCACCGATACGCAGCTGTGGGATTGAGCGGCTCTTTTGTCACTCTCCGATAGATCCGTATCAACAAAGAATTTTTTGGTATTAAGATGTCGGGAAATCTGCTGATACCCCAATTGTGTAAATATCAGGATAAGAAATTTCTTATTAAATAAGGGTGTTAGTGTTGAGACTGTTTAGGGGGCATTGCGTGTAAGTGAGAGTGTAGTGGGAGTTATAAGGGGGGGAGTTATTGTAAGGGTATGGGATTTGTTATGTATGAGAGTGGGGTGTTTAGAGGGAGTGGATAGAATGGAGGTGTGGAAGGACAACAAAGTATTTAGAGTTTTAAGAATGTAAATGAAAATTCATTCAATGAGAAGGAGCACTTTATTCATCCTAATATTGTGAATAAAAATTGAGTATGGATGTATGTTTGTAACTCTTACAGGCAAAAAATATTGAATGGAATTAAAATTTAAGCTCAAGATGCGAACAACAAAAATAGGTTGCAATAAACATTTACATACATACATACATAGCTTCACGCTGTATCCCGCATATAGCAGGGAAGGCAGAGGGAACCTAGTGTTGAGACACTCCATTTCCCACTTTCCGCCGAATTGAGGCATTGCGTGCTGAGTGGCGGAACTCGACGCTGCGTTTTGCCTTGTTACGAAACCCAGGAAATGAAAAATCCATTTCCTGGAGTGGAAATCGAACCCACAACCTGTTGCGTTTACAGCCGCACGCTTGTGGCACAGGCCACGACAGGGGTTAATAAACATTTAAATTTCTTTATCTTAATAAAATTTAAAAAACCTTCATATTGTTATTTGAACAGAAGTTCGTCATCAGTGGAGACGCCGCCCCCCGGCTACATGAGCGAGGACGGCGACCCCATGGACCACAACGACAACATGAGTGAGTTTGTTGAACGCTTTTATATTATTTACTTATTATTATTATTTAAATTTAAAAAATAAAAAAAATATGTTGGATTTGAACCTGTATACTTTGTATGTGTAGTGTTTGGTTTCTCTGTATAGAGAATGTTGTGAGAAATAATTATGATTTATTTAATTCTTATTTAAAACTAGTATTTTTGAAAGACTTTTTTAAATTTTAAATGAAATTATAATATTTCAAAAAATTTTAAATTTGCTTGAGCGTTAATTCATTATAAAAAAGGGGCCCTTAGGGTAGGGACTCATTGGCCGAGAACTTGAAACGCAAGTTCCGGGCATTTCTCTGAGCTTCTTTCACTCCAACACCCTTCTACATACACTGGCAATTAATTAATTTAAAAAGGGCCCCTTTAAGGTAGCCGTTAGCCTAAGATTTAGACCGCAATTCACAGGTCTTTCGCTTTGTTACTTTTGTTCTAAAAACAAAAAAACCGAGATCTCAATTTTATATGTAATAAACTAATATATATGTTGTAATAATATATATCGAGGTATGTCGTAGCGTAGAGGCACGAACGCGACAGGTTGCGGGTTCGATTCTGTTGGTGGTGGTATGTGGTGCCCTAAGAGAGGAATGAAAGCCGAGACTGCTGAGTAGATACTGACTTTATATGCAATAGATCGTACATTAAATAGGTACAAAAGTAGGTTACATCTATACTAATATATAAAGCTGAAGAGTTTGTTTGTTTGTTTCGACGCACTAATCACAGGAACTACTGGTTCGAATTGGAAAATTATTTTTGTGTTGAATAGACCAGCGGAGCGAAGAAATAATGGAAAATGTGAAAAAAACAGGGAAAATTATTCATCCTTGAGGGCTTCCAAGATACCAAAAATATATGTATGAAAGAATTATATGTCATATATGATGAACTTATTGTTAGTTTCCATTGGCCACGCGAGTGAAGTCGCGGGTTATAGCTATGATCTATTTACTACATCTCAATTCCTACTCCAGGAAATGAAAATATTAAATAATATTTACCACTCAGCATGCAATGCCTCAGTTCGGCAGAAAGTGGGGAACGGAAAAGTTAAAAGAGGGAGTGTCTTAACATCAGGTTCTCAGGTGCCTTCTGCCTATCCTGCTATGTGTGGGATACAGCGTGAAGCTATATAAAAAAATGTATTTATAATATTTTTCTCTACACTTTCTTCCAGACCTAACCCGCCTCACCCCATCTCCCTCGATGGCCACAGAAGCAGCTCCTGTTCTCTACCATGAACCAGCCTTCTGGTGTAGCATCAGCTACTACGAGCTGAACACGCGCGTGGGGGAGACCTTCCACGCATCACAACCCTCCATCACTGTCGATGGGTTCACTGATCCCAGTAATAGTGAGAGGTGAGGGGCCCTTTGTAGTGTTATGTATGCGGTAGGGGGGAGGGAAGTGGGGTATAATAATGTGGAGAAAGAGGGAGTATCTACACTAGATAGGAGAAAGTAAGGGGGAGTGTCTTTTGATTGCTATGTGTTAAATAGTTAAATAAAAAGGGGAGGTAGTGACGTAATTATATAATAAGTTGTTTTTTGTAAAGTACGTGAATAATGTAAATAAGTGGAGAATGGAGTGTCTTAACATTAAGTTCCCCCTGGCTTAACACTAGGTCACCCCGCATATAGCGGGGTAGGCACCCTGCTATATGCGGGATACAGCGTGAAGTTAAAAAAAAATCATTAAATAAGAAAATCCATACACTTTTATAAAGAAGTTTTTTTTTATAAGCACATAAGTAGAATTTATATATAAAATTTAGCTTAAGAATGCCTGCCCTGCCTGCCTGGCAAAACGGGCATTTTCGATTTATCTACTTATTCACGCTTTCTACGTAAATTATTATAATTTATAAATATTTTTTAGATTTTGCCTCGGTCTCCTCTCAAATGTAAATCGCAATGAAGTAGTGGAACAGACCCGCCGGCACATCGGCAAAGGTGTTCGTCTCTACTACATAGGCGGTGAGTGTAGGGTTCACATTCTGTTTTATTATTGTTTTTATATTTTTTGTTTAATGATTGTGGATTCGATTCCCACGCGGGGGAGTGATAGTATTTAACTTGTTTTTATTTCCCCACTCTAGTAAGCGCAGCGGTACGTAGAGAACAGAATGTCTTGACACTAGAGGCTGTACTTTGTATTTTCAGAGCGGAAATATTAATAATTTAAATATAATCATTTTCTCAAGTGGGAATCGAATCCAGAACCATCGTGATCACTATGGCCTCTATATATTTTTGTTTTTTTTGTTTCGTTATTGTTTTGTTTTTTTTAATAACTATTTTTTATTACAGGTGAAGTGTTTGCGGAATGCTTAAGTGATTCCTCAATATTTGTGCAAAGTCCAAATTGTAATCAGAGATATGGATGGCATCCCGCTACTGTGTGTAAAATACCTCCTGGTAAGTGATTGTGAAATTTTTTTTTTTTTTTTTTATGGAAAGGACAAGGCAAACGAGCGTTCGGGTCACCTGATGGTAAATATTATTTTTATCAATGTTTTTTAGGTTTATTTATTTATTTATATTTATTTATAACTCTTTATTGTACACACATAAAATAAATAAAATAGAAAATACACTCAAGGATTAGATATACAATAGGCGACCTTATCGCTAAAATAGCGATCTCTTCCAGGCAACCTTAAGGCAAGCGCAAATTAAAAATCAGATAGGGTGTGAAAAATAAAGAAATAATAATATTTAAATAAAAACAATAGCATACTTATAGATTTATTATAGCAAATACATAACTTATATACTACACAAATACATACATATATACAACATATATACATACATACATATATACATACCATTATACATATATGAGTTTCCTTTAAATGAGTCTCACTAACGCATCTAAATCTTATTTAAAAAGTAATTGCATTAAATGCGCCTGTTCTTGCTAATAACAATTGTTTTTGATATCGTTTGGTGACGTCACGTGGCGGTAGGTATGTGTGCGTGTGGCGTGCGTGTGTGTGGGTGTAGTTACATGGACATGTATGTAAGTGTGCACGTGTGTAGCGCTACTAACGCGACCGAGGCTGCACTTTAACGCGACCATATGTCACTCATTTTTGAAGATAGAGGAAAAAAATAAAAACAGATTCTATTTCTTCAGTTACCTTCTACTTAGTTATGCTGTTAGCTAAAAACGTTGGTGTAACTCATTGTTATAACAAGTAGTGTCTCAAATTGAGGCGGAATGCGGAATGTTTCGACACTAGCTGCATTGTTTGTCTATAAATTTAATATGTTTTTATGTTATTTCAATACCTTAAGTAAGCCTGATACTCTGTTAGTTTTTTTTTATGTGTTACTGCAAAACTTTACTGGGTGAACCAATTTTGAAGTTTTTCTTTTATATCATAGCCATTTCTTCTGATTTTGTTTCATTTGTTCAGATATGAACAACTACTTTTTGGGGAACTTTACACACTTAGGAAACGAAAAAAATTATGTACACTTTATGATAAACATGATACTTTACTTTTTTTGGGTGGGGAACGGAGTGTCTTAACACTAGGTTCCCTCTGCTTACTCTGCTATAAGCGGCATACAGCGTGAAGCTATATAAATGTATGTATATGTATAATTTTTAATACATTTTATTTATAATCAGTATTAGTTTTTTTGTTAAAATTTTAAATTATAAACATGCCCTTCTATTTCTGTTTGCAGGTTGCAATCTAAAAATTTTCAATAATCAAGAGTTTGCAGCGTTATTATCCCAGTCGGTGTCGCAGGGATTTGAAGCTGTGTTCCAGTTGACACGCATGTGCACTATACGCATGAGTTTTGTGAAAGGATGGGGAGCTGAGTACAGGTGAGCACATATATACCTATCGCACCTTATATATATAACGCCTGTCGTGGCGCAGAGGCACAAGTTTGCGACTGTAAACGAGACAGTAGTGGTAGTGGGTTCGATTCCCACTCCTGGAAATGTTAGTATTTGCATTTCTTGGGTTTGGTAACAAGGCAAAGCGTGGCGTTGAGTTCCGTCACTCAGCAAGTAATACCTTAATTTGGCGGAAAGTGGGAAATGGAATTGTTGTAAGGAACAGAGTGATATTCTTTGCCCAAGCCAGATTCGACGTGGCAACGTGACGTAGGGATTCTCTGAACTCAAAGAGAGATGCCGACATGTTGAATTTGACTGATTAACAAACAGCCTTGGAGTTTCTGTCGGTCTGTGCTCCCCTAGGCTATGTGCTTAACGAGCGCTAAAGGCACACCCATGCCTGATTGGTATTGGTGCTCGTCATGGTTTCCCTCTATCCGTCTTTTGTACTAGTACTGCAAAGTGCGGCGTTGAGTTCACAATGCCTCAATTCGGCGAAAAGTGATGATCCGAAGTGTTTAATGGAACGGAATGTGTTAACACTAAGTTCTAGTTCCCTCTGCCTACCCCATTACGTGCAGGATACAGCGTGAAGCTAATAAAAAGTGCAATTTGCAGACGACAAACTGTAACATCCACCCCGTGCTGGATCGAGCTGCACCTGAACGGGCCGCTGCAGTGGCTGGACCGCGTGCTCACGCAGATGGGGTCGCCGCCGCTGCCATGCTCCTCCATGTCCTAGGTGCCTGCCACTACCGATACCGACAGGATGTATAAATAGCTGTAGCGGAAACGAATTCATTACCTCCAGTTTAGTATGACGCGATGTGAACCCGCTACCTCTTGTATGATATCTTAAGCAAATTATTATTGTTTCTTCGCTCTAGTAAAAAAAGCGGTGTTAAGTTCCGCCATTCAACGCGTAATGTCTTGAATTTAGACAAAAAGGGAACGGAGAGTCGTAACACTCTCTGACTACCCAAAAATAATCGGTTTTCATGTAAAATAGTCAAAAAAGCGTGATATATTCTCGTATAAGTACATACAGAAGTTACTTAAACGCGTCCTCATACTATATATAGATATTCGTGTAACAATATTTCCTTTTTCCTTATAATTCACTGAACACGGAGGTAGCAGGTTCACATTCCGAGCCGACGTTTTGTAATTTAATGTACCACACAGACAGACTATATACGTCCGATTTATGTATTAACGTTGTAGCGGCTTCGATTCCCAGTCGATGGAGTTTAGGTTATTCGAGTGTGTGGGTCGAGTGTGACTCGGCCCTTTTTATTGTTCTGTCATTGTTCTTTGTTTTTTTTTTTATTTCTTTTATGTTATAGAGGTATTTCAGAATTGTTATTTTTTTATTACGCTGTAAAAATTTTTTTTTAAATATTTAATTGTTTAATTTCACTTATTATCATATTTTCTAAGTAAAGTTTATACTTTTTTCCATAAAAAAAAATATACATATTGACAATTCTAAAACACCTCTAAAAATGACAGATAACTAATTGCTACATTAAAAAATTAAATTTTCAAAATTCTAATTAAAAAAAAGCAATTGCATTACATAGTAATGACGTCACTGTTGTGTAAATCTTTATTAATAATCTATGGTACTAAATTTGTCTTTGAATTAAAAAAAAAAAACTAAAGTTGGCGATTCAAATCGTGCGTATATTGTAAGTCTATTTTTATATAATTGTTCATTTCTTAACGCTATGACCGAATATGTTCTTTCGTGGTCGTCGGTTTGTATCCCGTGCGAAGTTATTTTTAATGATTAATCTATATATTAATACGTGAAGCCAAAAGTTTGTATCCCTTTTTACGAAAATTACGCGGACGGAGGAGTATGAAACTTGGCACACTTATAGTTTATATAGCGAAGGAGTGCACAATGATAATATCTTTTTAAAATAATGCATAAAAACTATATTAAATTAATAAAATAAATGTTACACACATGCATGTTTATATAAAGTGACATATACGTTGCTAGGCAACGCGTTGTTAACACGTCAACAGGGACATTAGTATTTTTAAAGTATCACATACTAAGGCTAAGAAAATCATTTTGAACAAGTCATCGTAGCGCAGTGGACAGTGTGTGACTGTAAACGCGACTGGTCGTGGGTTCGCAACCGCTCGAGGGAATTATTATATTAAAATTATTTCCATACATCAGCTCTAATAACACACATAATTATAAAGAACAGAAAACCCGCCTGAACCAATTTAGGAAGCTCATACAAATAAAGTAAGCTATAAAAGCTAGTTATGTGTTGTATATTTGAAATGTGCTAATTAAGTCCTTTCATTTGGTACCCCACACGGTCCCCATCAACGAATTTTTGCTTTTGTTCATGACGTAATTGCGTCTAGAGGGCGCCATATTGAATTAAGATTGACGTCATTTATCTAAGAACACTTGGAGTATCAATATCTATCTAACGTCACCTTAATTATATAATTCGGTCCAGGGGTTTGGAAGATATGAGGTAATAGAGAATATTACAAACATACATGATACGCGCGAAAAACATAACCCTCTGATAGTCGGATAAATAGACAAAGCGCAGCGTTAAGTGTCGCTACTCAATGTACAATGTGTCGAATTCAGGTTAAAAGAGAACGGAGTGTCTAGACACTAAGGTCACTCTAACAACTGCTATGCGGTATAAAGTGGGAAGCTAAAACAATTGAACGTAGCGAGATTCTAGGGAGTTGGGGAGTGTATAACGGTAGTAGTGATTTTATATTTCACGCAAACGAAGTCGCGGGATACAGCTAGTTGTATATGTAAAAGTTTGCTCATATTCGGTGTAGCGTTCAGAAATGACGTCCTTTATATAATTAATATTACCACTTAAGCTTTTGCAATATTTTATAGGAATTGTTTTTGCGTGCATGTTATTATGTTTGCACATCGTACAGACGGTCGCCGGTTCGAATACAGTTGTGTTTATTTATTTTTTTTTTCTTTCAATATATAGTATGTATGTATGAAGGGATTGTCGCTTCTATTGTATTTCTTTTATCATTGAAAACTGGGCGTGAATAAGTTGATAAGTGGACTATAATTATTTTAAATATTAATAAGCAAATATTTTCAATTAAAAAATGTATTTGAGTAACATAAAAACAGAATTTAGAGATACAACTCAATGATACATGCACCGAATAGTATTCATTCTAGACATATCAACTTATTGCCGCCCCGTGCGGATATGTACTTGTTACAATATGAATATATTGTCATTTTTATATGAAACCGGTTTGAAAGTTTTTTTGAAATGAAAGAGAGCGCTATAGAAGTTATCGCATATAGGTCCGTCTCTTTCTCTCATTCACAACTTTTATATATCCCTCTCTTTCTGACACAACAAAGTGACAATTCGACAGTTTTGTATGTAACTTTCAAATGATTTCTCCAAATATACAATATATATGTTTTTTTTTAGTCATAATTAACACGCGACAGTTGTGGGTTCGATTCCGACTTGAGGAAATGTTTATATTTAAAATATTTAAAATATTTTCATTTCTCTATCACTCTATTGAGGCGCGGCTTTGAGTTCCGCCACTTGCGTGGTATTTAAGAAAACACAACGTTTGTTGATGAAAGTGCAATAGTTTTTTGTTTTTAAATGGTGTATGTTATTTGAGAGTGTTTAGACGAACATATAAATAGAGCTAGTCAAGATATTATCACATTATACTTGAAAATACCTAATATATATATATATATATATATATATATATATATATATATATATATATATATATATATATATATATAAAATATTAAAATTCGGACCGTCTGTACGTTACATATAATCTATTTTGATACGAAAATTTTATACATTGTTTTTCCTTTCGTCGAGTTTTGATTAGATTCGTCGGTTTTGTGTGCGTTCATTTGTGTTTGTGTTTATTTCTCTCTGTTTCTGTGTGTTTCTGTTTCATATTACATATTGTATAGTTTTAGATAATGTTATTTTTGAATTTAAAATGATTAAACGTTCTTATTTTAATTAAATTTTTAAAGTATTATAGAAATGAACACAAATAGAAATAAACAAACACACAAATATATATAACCGAATGATACCACGTTTTTTTTGTATTGTTATCCATATATTTGATTTGCCATGATGCATTTAATGTTAAAAGAACATATTATAAGCGGAGGGCGGAGTGTCCTAACTCTATGCTCTCTCCGCATAGATGCGTGAAGCTGAAACAAATTATAACCGTTTATGATTATTATTTTTGAAACTTGGTGTTTTATTCATACTAGTATGATCTATTAAATATATAATTTTATGTGTACAGTTAATTTTTTAGAAATATAACTTAAGTGATGTGTGTTTTGTTTCATTTTAATATTAAATATTTATTATATTGTGACCAAATTACAAATGATTTTTTATAAATTGTATCTTTTGTGTAATTCTGATGTATGAGCTTATTGTAGAGTGAAACTCTAGATCCGTCCATCCGTTCAGTAGCTTTTGGGTAAAAAGAGTAAGAAATATCCATCCATCTTCATAATTTTTTGCATTTATAGTATTCGTAAGATGTCACTGTTTCATTTTTTGTACGTTATAACTTATTGGGGCGGTTGGAGAAGTTTCAATTCCCGTTTAGGTTTTTTTAAATATTTTTATTTATACCTAATAATCAATCAACAATCAAATTCCGAATTCAGTTTTTGTTGAAAGAGAACGGAGTGTCTTAACACGTCGGTTCTCAGGTTTGCTCTACCTACCCTGCTGTGTGCGGGATACAGCGTGAAGATAAAAAAAATAAATAACAAAAAAATAATTTGAAATTCGATAGCTATGGCTCACTGTAAAAACGGCTCCGACTGGCTCGCGACCACTATCATGTCAAAGACGAACTGCCATATCTAATGATGTTCCGTTTCGATGACATGTAAGCCAGGATTCCCCTATTCCCACCTATCCTTTCCCCAGAATGTGCTGTTACTTACTACACACTTACCATTAGGTAGTTCTTCTGTACGTTTGCCATCCTTCATCAATAAAAAAAACTGGTAAAAAAGGCATTTTACAAAAAAAAAAAAAAACAAAAAACTTTTTCATAAATATATTGAAAACAAAATGTCACTAAAACAACAAATTAAAAAAAAAAAACAAACAATTAAACACGAATAATATTAGTTTCAGGTTCCCATTTATATAAGAAATTATTATTGTTTGGATTATGAATACATTTCTCCAATGATTCTGTAGACGTGTAATATATTATGTTAGTTAACGGGTCATAGGTGAGTGTCTCGTTGGAGGTGGTCGCAGGTTCGATTTCCGATTTGATTGAGTCATTGTTCCTTCTGTTAACAATACCAGCGCAACTGTGGAATTTTGAGAACTTTTCGTGGTATTTGTGTTCCAAGTCTATGTGTAAGCTTAGGTCACGTCTGGAAAATAATATTATATTAAAACGTGAAGCAAAAACTTTGTATCCCTTTTTACGAAAATTTCGCGGACGGAGGAGCATGAAACTTGGCACACTTATAGTTTATATAGAGGAGTGCAGAATGCTAATATTATTTTTAAATAACGCATAAAAAGTAATACTTCATAAACAAAATGTAAGCACACTACCATGGTTTGACATCCATGTTTAAATAAAGTGACATATACATTGCTAAAGACAACGCGTTGTTAACGCGTCAACGGATACACTAGTCATTATATTAATACGTGAAGGAAAAGCTTTATATCCCTTTTTACGAAAATTTCGCGGACGATACGATACGATATTGCCAAATTAATTGTTTATATGGAGAAGAAGTACAGAAATCGTTATTTATATAATGTAATACTTAGAAATATATTAAATTAATAAAATAAATATTACACACATTACTATTGGCTTGATATTTACTTTTATGTAAAATGACATCCGTTGCTAAGGCAAACTATAAACAGGGGTCTCTTACTATACGTCAGGGGTCAAACTACAGTAAAAAATATGAGTTGTGATTATCGTGGTGCAGTGGGACAATGTCTGACTATAATTTGATGGTTGTAGATTTAATATCCAGTCGACGAACGAATAGTATATAAATGATTTTAATTTACATTATCTAGAAAAAGAAAGCACGGCGTTCAGTTCTCTCTGTTCTCTGTTGAAAAACGTAGAAAAGAGTGTCTCGGCAAAAGATTCTATCTGACTACCCTACTAAATATTTATATTATCCTTTTTTTATCTAATGTGTAGTATGCTGGTGGCCCTGTTGGCCTCTACAGCGACACGCGGATTTTGTGACCTTGGCTTTGACCACCTTTGGAAAGGCGACAACAAAGAGATTTTATGAAGACGCAAGGGTGTCTCAGGTGAGACACGGACCTTATATTATCTATTCTTCTTGTCAGAGACAAAGCGTGGCGAGGTATTACGCCGCTCAACACGCAATGTCTCAAAAACGGAGTTAAGTAGAGGAAACTTATTAGTGAGTCAAAAACAACATATTAAAAACTGCTGAACACCTATTTTAAAATTTTTTAATAAAAACTACGTAATCAGCAATAAAAACTTCTCTTCCTTACTTATAATATTAATAATTAAAAGCGAATAACTCATTAAAAATAAAGAAAACGGAATTTTTGCCTCTATGTCATGCAAATTTTTTCTAAAAATATATGCCCCGGGTGAGGATCGAACTCACGACCTTAAGATTATGAGACTTACGCGCTGCCTACTGCGCTACCGAGGCCTGTGAAGTAATAGTCAATTTATAGATTAATATAGCGACTATAAACGAGATAGGTTGTGGGTTCGAGACGCGCCCTAGGAAATATAAAAGCTTAGTATTTTCATTTCCTGGGCTTGGTAATAAAGTCAAAGCGCGGCGTTGAGTTCCGCTACTCAGCACGCAATGCCTCAATTCTGCGGAAAGTGGGGAAGGGAGTGTCTTGTCGTAGGAACACTAGGTTCTTATGTTCTCTCTGCTATCCCTGCTATATGCGGGATACAGCGTGAAGTTAAAAAATAATCACTTCCCTAAAAGGGAACGAACCCAAATCAATCGCATTTACAGTTAGAACAGTCCAAAATACCATAGCAAATACAAACATTACCTAAAATCAAAAGCCTCCCCACACAATTGGCATCTAACAGGTGGATATTCCGAATCCTTAGACACTGATGACGTCATCCCGCTACCCTCCGTATTCTCTCCGCTGTATGTTTTATTACCAGAGTTAGAACTCTCATTCGTTTCTAATCGAGAAGATACTTGGGAATCGATATTTGCTTTCTTATTTCTATGCAAAGTTTGTAAATTCGATTCTGAATATCTATTTTTCTTGTTATGTGTAATAATTCGGTCGCGATCGGTTATTTTGTCGAAGAAAGATACTATTTTTTTTAGTTTCTCCTCGGGTACGTTTGTTTTTGTTAGTTCCGGTTCCGTTTGTGTGTTTATTTCCGTTTTGGTTGAAAATCTGGGGACAAGAAGATATTGCTTAAAATTTTTATTCACACATTTATAAATATTCCGTTCCCCACTTTCCGCCAAATTGAGGCATTGAGTGGCGGAACTCAACGCCGCCCTTACGTGACCAAAAAATTTGTACTCCTTTTTACGAAAATTACGCGAACGGAGAAGCATGAAACTTGGCACACTTATAGTTTATAATATATAACGAAGGAGTGCAGAATGATAGTATCTTTTTAAAATAATGCATTAAAAATATATAAAAAATATATAATAAATGTTATACACACTACCATGATTTGACATCCATGTTTATATAAAGTGATATATACATACGTTGCTAGGACGCGTCCTTAACGCATCAACAGGGACACTAGTTTTCATAGTTATGAAAATTTTGAAATAACTTTTTTTATATTTTATTTAATATCTATTTACTTTTACATATTTTATTTTATTTTATTTTTATTCATATTTTGTTATACCTGGTTGCAGAAGGCATTGAAATAACATTAGCATTTATCTTGGTAATACCAAGGTGCTCGTTCTCATGTGTTGTTTTATCACACTCCTTAGAGAAACCCTCGTGACAGTAGTGACAGATGTACTTCCGGTCAGGAAAATGGCATAGGTTTAAATGATCGTTGTAGTTTATGATTCCTGGAAAATTGTAAAGAATTAGTTAACTTATTAAATATAGCAGGCCATGCATAGGGAATCTTTTGATAGGATCCTCCGTTCTCCACTTTTCACCTTATTTAGATTTCGTGCCGAACGCGGCACCTTCTACCAAACAGGGAATAAATACCAACAACAACCAATTGCTCAGTGAGACGTTTTCCCACTGTCTTACGTCGGTGTCTTTTCTTTCCCGCATAAGAGGATAAATAGAGAGATGTCAGTATAAGTAAGAGTAAGAGGATAAATAGAGAGTTTTCACGTTTTTTTCCCGCATAAGAGGATAAATAGAGAGATGTCAGTATCGAGACATTTCGTTCTCCGTTTGAAGTCCAAAATGACGACAATTACGCAATTCAATGCCGTGCTCTGTCTTACCAAAACTAAATTAAAATAATTGAAATATAGATTCCCTTAGTAGGAATCGAATCTACTATCAACATTTTTACAATTAGATCCTATCCCACTAAACCATGTCTTGTATTAATTGTATAAAAAATGTTTAACTGCACAAAAAAAAAATTATGGTAATGCCATTATTATTAAATTATTATCATTGTCATTAAATATTAATCAACACTTTCCTCTCACCATACGAAATCATCCGACACCCGACCATAGGACAGTGCCTCGGCGTTGTATCCATAAGACAACTCTTCTGAGCTGATTGCACATAGGACAGTATTACCGGACTTTTCACATCACCAAAGTTTAACTCCGAATATATCTTTTTGGGTCGTCTAATTCTTCTAAACCTTAACCCTCGCCTTCTTCTTTTCTCATATCTATTTGAAATATTATTATCGCTGGAAGGATAAACTCTATCATTTGGCAAATTATATGCATATTTATCCTGTTTTATGCCCAAAATTCTTTGCAGAAATATCTGGAAGCGTGTTGGTCTTCTACCTTGCTTGAAATGATGAAGTGGTATTCTAGGTCTCTGATAATCACTATTTTCACTAACACTTGTCAAATCCTCTTTAGAATCTTGAGTGCTCTCGTCTTTCACTGATTCATTTGGTTTTACTAACTTAAGATCTTTTATAACATCCTCAGCTACCGTTCTTTCTTTTTCCACAGTCACATCGCCACTAGATTCTTCTGTTGTTCCAGCACATGCGTCTGTTTTAGTTCTGCGTGATCTTCTTCGTCTATGAGATCTTTCTTCTTTCTCCTCTGGCATTTCTTCTGGTTGTGGCAGAATTCCTATCACACTCGCATCGTAGATTTGGAAGAGCTTCTTCAAGCATTTGTATTTAGCTTTCAGCACTTCGTGTTTCTTTTTCGGCACCCATTTCACGATTTCATCGTCTGTTTCCTCCTTTTCTGGGATACTGGTGAGTTCTGCTTGTTTAGTATACATGAGAATTTGTTCTTTAAATACTTCACAAAATATTTTCGTCAGTAGAAATATGATAATTGATGTGATAATTACGAAATTTTGACAAAGGACCATTACGTTGTATAAAATTTAGTTTTTAATAATAAACGATTAGTTAAAGAAGACATATTTTTAGTGACGTTTCAGATTATGACTTTCGAATGTTAACGTCTTTGTTGAAGAAAAATAATGAAGCCAGTGTTTTGTTTTGAAATAGAATTATATTATAAGTAATATTTATTTATCATTTTAGAAACGTATAAAAACGTATAAAAAATTTGATCGCAACGGGATTTGAACCCGCGCCTCTTGGAAACCGTCTAAGTTCGTTTTGACCGCTAAGCCATGCTTATCGCTATGTCGAAATTCTAATACGCTTGTTATAACTTATTTATGTTGTTTGCATCTCTGTAGAGAGATTTTAAGATACAAATTTCTGCTACCCAATTTGCTTTTTATGGGATTCATGTGCAAAAAAACACAGCTTTATTTTTTCCCGTATAGCATGATAAAGAGGGAAGGAATATAGTGTTACCATACTCTGTTTTTCAGTTTTCGTGCGAAAGCGATATACTATTTATTGAATAGCGGCACTCAACGTTTTATCTTACCAGAACGGGGAAATGAATAAAATTTGAATGTAATTATTTCTCAGAGTGGAAATCGAACCTTTAACCATAATGTTTACATTAATCGCTTTCCAACCGCACCACGCCGGCTTCTTAAGAGTTATTAAGATATTAAGGGGATTTTTTTATATATATGTATAAGCACTTATGTGTATTAAGCATTCAGCACACAATGCCTTAATTCGGCGGAAAGAGGGTATAGTGTTTTAACACATCGGTTCTCAGGTTCCTTCTGCCTACACTGCTATGTACGGGTTACAGCTAAAAAAAAGAAAAGTGCAAAAAAATTATAGTAATTTTTTATAAAAAAAAAACAATATACTTTCTTCTAACAGTTTTTTTTATTATCTTAATTTTACGTAAGTACAAAAATCTATATACATTTATTATCATACAAATAAGTTCACTGTAACTTAACTTCAATAATAGATTAATTTAAAAAAGAAACAAAGAAATACGCTTAAAAATAATTTCTAATCTATTTTCATAATAATACTAAAAAACAATGACAATATTCTATTGCCGTCGGATTCGGACACATGTGCAAACTTTCCACACACATTGGTCGGTAATCCAAGCATGAACCCGATGTCCTCGCCATGGATATGAACCCGATGTACTCTCTAAGGGCGTGGACCCAACATCCTTACCAGGACGATTGAGGTAAAAAATATATTTAAAGCGTATTTCTTTAGTTTATTGAAGTACATGTTTTGTGATGTTTAATTTACTTCAGATGTGTTTTGCAGTTACCCGAAAGAACCTTCAGGCATGAGGATACCTGGAAAGAAAATAAGATTTTATTATCAGCTTCACGCTATCCCCGCATAGCAGGGTAGTCGGAGAGAACGTGGTGTCAAGACACTCCGTTCTCTACTTTTATAATGCAATATTTGAGGATAAAACAGTGTTTACATTACCTGCCATACAAGCATTCATGAAACATATACCACATCCAGCGAAGAACGCTCTAATGGCCAACTGAAAAATTAATAAATTATATTATTATAACATTAAAACAAAGGTATATAAACTTAAACTGATAGTTAATTAGATGACATTTTAGAAAAGTATCGAAAAGGTGTGGGTTCACGCTTTATTTCTAGCGGGGCAATCAGAGACCGAAGCCAAACACTACGCTCCCTGCATACCTCTTTCGCCTTCTTTACAGTCATTAACCTCTTTAAACATGCCCTCCAGGAGGTCCTCATGCTTTTTACGTGACCTTCCAGTATTATTAATACTGTGTTCTCGAAGGTCAACCGAGGTCTCCCCCTACCTCTCTTACCACTCAACTTTGCTTCATATATCTTTATTACTACAAGTATAGTTGATGGTCAAAAATTGGAACAACATAATAACCGGATGCCACTAAAACTTACACTTGACAATGTTTCTCTCTGATTAGGAGCCATTGAGGATATGGCACCTATGAGGATACCAGCAGACGAAGGGTTCGTGAAGCCGCAGAGGGAGTATGTAGCTATTAACTCTGATCTAGGCTGAAATTTATATAAAAATATTTAATATAAATAGTGAATATAATATGAAAAATTATTTTTGTAATATGTTATGTATGTTTGTCTAGCCTCCGCGATAAGGACTTCGCTCCAACAACATTACAAGGTTTTCTTACATAGACTGACAGATAAATACAGGTGAAGCTAACAAAAGCATGATTTTTAGTTCTATTATTCAATACGTATCAAAATTAACAGAAAGTGGAGAACGTAGTGTCTTAACACTAGATTCTGTTTATCTAACAACATATGCGGGATATTTATGTATAAGCTAAAACACGTACCGATAGAAGACCTTCCCTCTTCATTTCTCCCATACGTTGGTATGCCACGAATTCATTAACAACTGTTTTGAGTCCGATCAGTGAAGCGACTAACTCGCATTCTTCCCATGGGACACCTATAAACCAACCAAAAATATAAGATTTTCACAAAAAAAAAAAAATTAAATGGCACCACATCATTTCTTACTGGGTGAACCAATTTTGATGATGCTTTTTTTAATGATAGCTAGTGCTTTTGATGTAGACCCATTTGGATTTGGCAAAGCTGTAGAACAGTTTTTAAGTTATTCATAATATTGTTACATTATAGTGAGATAAAAAATCTTTGTTAATTGTTTTATTATCTGAATAACATTGCAATGCCTCAATTTGGCGGAAAGTGAAGAACGGAGTGTCTTATCACTAGGTTACCTCTGCCTACCCTGCTATATGCGGGATACAGCGCGAAGTTATGTATGTATGTATGAAAATAACATTGACAATACTCACCCATACACCAAGCGAGTGGTATAAATATTTTTCCAAATATCCATTCTAAGTTAATATCGGGGTTACCGAGCAGACCACCACAGTAACTGAGGAAGCCGTTCACAAAAGCTATGAAAGACACGAAAGCGACTAAGTTTGCTATAATATTTAATATTAGGGAGATGCCGCTGGTAGCTCCTCGGGTGGCAGCTGAGAGCGCCGATTGGTCTTGCCTGAAATGAATATATACATATATAAGAATTTCGACACAGCCGGATGTAGAACGCCTGGCTTAGTGGTCAGAGCGGTTAAACGGTTTCCAAAAGGCGCGTGTTCGAGTCCCGCTCGTTCCAAATGTTTATACGTTTTCTAAATATGTTTTTCGTTTCCTAAGTGTGTGATTAACACTTTAAAACTTGAAAAAAATGAATATATGTTTTTTATTATAAATAAAAATGGATGTGACTATCCTGCTTTGCGGAAAAACACTGGATATTTGATATTCGCAAATACATTCTACCCTACTACCCTACCATACCCTGCTATGTACGGGATACAGCGTGAAGCTATAAAAAAATTCTTAAAGACTTATATATACTGTTCTATAACCAGGGACTAGTACAGTTCAGTTCATTTCTTTAATTATGGCGCTTCGAACGAGTCAGTTGAGCACAAATCACTTCGCCAATGTCAAATTGAAGAATGCACGATGGATTGATTGGTAAAAAAGAGATAGTTACATTATTAGACTTTGTATGAACCAGGGACTATTATAAAGTGTAAATAAATAAGTTGTAACCAAGCGTATGAAAATTTCGACGTATATAGGAACATATAGCTTAGTAGTCATAGTGCTTGGACGGTGTCCTAGAGACGTGGGTTCGAGTCTCGCTATCTACCAATTTTATACATTTTCAAAAAAGATATATAAAGTGAATTTAGTTGAATAAAGTCAATAAAATATTTTGAACAAGTATCATTATTTTATTTACAGCTTCACACTTTTTCCTCACAGCAGTTTAACCAGAAAGAACCTAGTGTCAACACTCTCCTTTCTCCACCTTCATATTTTATTTACTAACTAACTAACTTAACCTTTCAATTAAACGAAATCTAATGAAAATGGTCCTTTGAGCCATAATATGTACTTACTTCTCAACATCCTGTATATTGTCCACCGTAGTGAGTGATCTTTTCGTTTCTGGTAACAACAACTTCGCGTAACACACCGCCGCGGGTGCAGACATCATACTTGCAGTGACTAGATGTATGGGTTCAGCACCGAAACCAATGTACGCTGATAATATTGTACCTAATGAAATTAAATATTTAGTTTATATTTTTCGTTGTATTTTAAAAAAGTAAACTCGAAACATTTACAAAACTAACAAATATAACGCTAACTACAAAAATAAGTATAAGAATTTCGACGCAGCCGGATATAGAACGCAAGGCGCTGTAGTCAGAGCGCGGCGACGGGAGACAAGAGGCGCGGGTTCGAGTCTCGCTGCGTTCCAATTTTTATACGTTTTCTAAATGTATTTCTCGTTTCCTAAGTGTGCGATTAACACTTTAAAACTTCAAAAATAATGTATTAGTAAAAATAACGTGATTGGTTCTGAGTTCGATCCCCACTTGGCGCAATGCAAAGGCAAAAACAACAATATCTAGTATCTGTATGCAAAGGCGGTTTTATTGTTCAAGCAATCTCTTACAGACAACCTTTGTTAAGTATAGGAACGCAACATATATACGCATAAGTAAAAAAAAAATTAATAATAAATATATTTTTTTATAAAAGCTTACCGGAAACAGTAGCAAAACCGGAAGCCATGACCAAGTGTAACTCGGAGGGCGTTAGTATTGCCAAGTAAGGTTTTATCAACAGGATGGATTCTGACTGAAAGAAAAGGACAAAAGTAAAATAAAAAAATCTAATAAAAGTAATGTAATATTATTTTAAAGAAGCGAAAGCATGAACATTTAGAAATGATTTCCTATTTCATATTCTTCATATATTCTCATATATAAGAATATTACAACATACATGATACGCGCGAAAAACATAACCTTCCTCTGACAGTCGTGTAAAAGGTTTTTACGCGGTTAAAGGTTGTAGTCGTATCGACAACCTCCTATTTTTAAAATATATTAAAACTTTATATTTAATACAAAAAAAAGTATTTTATGGAATGGTATTTATGGAAAATTGTACCATTCCAAGGAACACATTCCCGACGGCGATCACACTCTCGCACACAGTAGTCCCCGCGGCGTTTTGCAATAATCGTCCTAACTTCAGGCAGAACCACTGTAGAGCTCCCCAGTAGAACAACACTTCTACTAACATGCTGAAGAAGAATATTACTGGTAGGGTCTGGAAAGAGTAGGGTAATTATAGATTAAAATAATGTACTTGTCGTGGCGCAGAGGTACAAACGTGCGACTGTAAACGCAACAGATTATGGGTTCGATTCCTTGTTCAATAAATAAAAATATTAAATAATATTTATTGTCAGTATTTTCATTTCCTTTTTCTGGTAACAAAGCAAAGCGCGGCGTTGAGTTCTGTCACTCAGCACGCAATGCCTCAATTCGACGGAAAGTGGGGAACGAACATGTTAAAATAGAACGGACTGTCTTAACACTATGTTCTCTGTTTCCCTCTGCCTACACTGCTATGTGCGGGACAGAGTGAAGTTAAAAAAAAAAACTAAAATAAGTAACTTACACTGAAAGCGAACACTTGTTCGGTTCTCACTAAGAGTTCTCCAAATACGAAAGCGGCGCCTTCTATACCGTACGAAAGGAATGTTGCCACCTGAAATATTTAAATAATGTATTGAAACATGAAACTTGGCACACTTATACTTTATATAACGAAGGAGTGCAGAATAATATATTTTTAAAATAACGCATAAAAAATATATTAAATCAACAAATTAAATGTTACACACACTACCATGCGTTTGACATCCGGGTTTATATAAAGTGACATATACATTACCTAAAACAAGGCGTTGTTAACGCGTCAACGGGGACACTAGTAGGTATAGATAGATGCAGAATGAAGACTATAAATACTTTAATAAAAAAATTATTAAAATAGTTATAAAACTATAAAGTTGTCTAAAAAAATATTCAGATAACTAAAAAAGTTACGCGACATTGAGTTCAATCACCTAACATGCAATGTATCAAATTTCTCTCTCTTGCTCTGGAAAGCGGCAAATAAAGTAACTTGGCACTAGGTTATTTCTAAATACCCTGCTAAGCCTAATATAGAGTGAAACTGCTTTTAGTTAAAAAAATGACTGGCAATAAAAAAATACTTACTTTACTAGAGAAACACTGCAACGCCGCCCTGCCAGGATCCCATCTGATCAGAATTACACCAAACAGGAATTGAATCAGCAACCCCATGGTCACACTGCGCCAGTTTACACGACCAGGATGTAGAGAGAAGATGAAACCTGAAAAGTTATATGAATATTAACAACTAGATACTTACAAAAATATTTAAAAAAAACATTCATAAAAATTTAATATTGCGGGACTCAAACTCACACCTCTTTGAAATCGTCCAAGTGTTTTGATCACTAACGCCATACGTTCTTGTTATTGGATTCGGGCACGAGTGAACATTTTGAAATAAATCAGAAGAAAAGGAGTGAAACAAAAATTTCGACGAGTAAGGTTTCCATACATTGATAGACATATGTTTGTTGTTAGTGTTTTTGTAGGGATAGTTTTACAAATTTCGAAAAAAATATACCTATGTAGAGCACTTGAACGGCACACAAGAGATGCGGGTTTGAATCCTGATACGTAAAAATCTTCATACGTTTTCTAAAATATTTTTCTTAAATGTATATGTTTTACTCACCAAGTAATAGTAATAAAGACAGTCCGATAAGAGAAATAAGTCTCTCTGGAGATCCCCTCGTGTCCCAGTATAGGAAGAAGCCGATAGCTGCTAATATAGCAAGGGAGAGACTCCAACGGAACACTCTGTAAATAGAAAAAGACAAAAAAAAAATAAAAAAAAATTTAACAATAACATTTTTGATTTTTGCGATTTTTATTCATTTTAAATGAACTGTGTTAACTTAATTAATTACGTATATTTTGTTATTTGTAAATATATTTTTAAGCCAGTCGTGGCGCAGAGGCACATGCATACGACTGTTAACGTGACAGGTTGTGGGTTCGATTCCCACTCCACTAGCTTCACGCTTTATCCCGCACATAGCAGGGTAGGCAGAGGGAACCTGAGAACCGACGTGTTAAGACACTACGTTCTCTTTTAACATTTCCGTTCCCCTCTTTTCGCCTAATTAAAGCATTGCGTGCTGAGTTTCCTGGGTTTGGTAACAAGGCAAAGCGCCGCATTGAGTTGCGCCACTCAGCATGCAATGCCTCAATTCGGCGGAAAGTGGGGAACGGAGTGTTTTAACATTAGGTTTTCTCTGCCTAAGCTATATGTATGTATGTACTACAAAATTATATTAAAATATTATACTCACATTATATCCCATAGTCTAAAAGCTATCCTTTCAATTTTTGTCCAAACAGTCCGTTCAAACCATTTACCGATCAACTTTTTGACCACAAGAAAGTAAATCACGAAGAAATATATAATACTTAAAAATGCTATTAAACTACCAAAACCATAGCACAATTCTAGAGATCTGTCACCTGAAAAGAAAGCGAACGGAGTGATTTTTTTTTACTTTAAAAAGGGAGGTCTTCATTTTGGCTGTTTTTTATGTGTTACCGCATAACTTTACTGGGAGAACTCGTGTGTCGAGTGTCGAGTGTCGTGTGTCGAGTGTCCAAAGTCGAGAGTCCGAGTGTCGTTTGTCGAGTGTTGTGTGTCGAGTGTCGAGTGTCGAGAACGTTTTCTGGGAGAACCATTTTTTTTAACTTCACGCTGTAACCCGCATATAGCAGGGTAGACAGAGGGAACCTAGTGTTAAGACACTCTGTTCCCCACTTTCCGCCCAATTGAGGTATGGCGAGCTGAGTGGCGGAACTCAACGCCGCGTTTTGCCTTATTACCAAACGCAGGAAATAAAAAAATGAAAAAATTTCCTGGAGTGGGAATCGAACCCACAACCTGTCGCGTTTACAGTCACACGCTTGTGCCTCTGCGCCACGACAGGCGTTATATATACATTTTTTTTTATTATTTTTTTTTATACATAAACTTACTGTAATTCAACCAGTAATATAAACAGGCGAAAAAGAACCCTATTACTACACCATTAAGTAAGAATATAGTAACAGTTTTCATTGCAGATCCGTTTTTCTTTATAAAGTCCTCCGTCGAACTCCCGACCCTCGTGAGTGTCACTTCTAACCAACCGGTAGGTACATAGTCCAAGTTTTCATGGGCTCCCTGAGAAAAAATATAATTTGAAATATTTTTTAAGATACACTGTACTTTTTTTAGCTTCACGCTGTATCCCGCACATAGCTGGGTAGGTGGAGGGAACCTAGTGCTAAGACACTCCGTTCTCTTTTTACATATTTATCTATCAAAAAAAAAATATTTTGAGCAATAGCGTCGCAATCGTACAGTGACTGTTAATGTGATTGGTTTTGGGTTCGATTCTCAGTCAGTAATTGGCTATGTTTAATTCTTTTTCATTTTTTCGTTTTTCTAGGATAAAACGCGGCGTTGAGTTACGCCACTTCAATGTTAATCCGGGTTAAGAGTGGAGATGGACTATTATATAGTCTGCTTTGCGGCATAAAGCGTGAAACATTTTATTTTTTAGTTCTCTTTTCTTCTTACATCTCTCTTAAGTAGAGTAGAAATAACGTAGTATTAGTATCAGTGGTGAGGCGTCCAATTTTGCTATATCCTCATATATAGTAAAGTTTTACTTACTGTACCGTTCTGATGAGGTTCCTTTTTATTAACATCTTTCAATTCCACACCGTTCCCTGTGTCTTGTACCTATGTAAAATAATTATTTTTAAATAAAAATCATTCACATCAATTTGTAAAATCAAAATATTTTGGCCATTGTGGCGCAGTGGTACAGCGCTTACAGAAACGTTGTTGGTTGTGGATTTGATTCCCACCCAAAAAGCGCATCACTTCAAAGAAATGTCTCGAATCGGACGAAAAGTGAAAAACGGACTAAGACGCTCCGTGAAAACGTGAAATAAATATTGAACATGAATGTCAAACTATGGTAGTGTGTGTAACATTTATTTTATTAATTTAATATTCTTTTTATGCATCATTTTAAAAAATGTTAGCATTCTGTACTTCTTCTCTATATAAACTACAAGTGTACCAAGTTTCATGCTCCTACATCCGCGTAACTTTCGTAAAAAGGGGTACAAAGTTTTTGCTTCACGTAAAATTTAAGATTCTAGTGTGAAACAAAAGATATTGCTATCTCTCTCACACACTCGCACAGATAACGTAATTGTTATAGTTTAAAATGATAATTTTCAAAATGTTTAGTTTTTATCATTATTACTCTTTATTACAAAACGTGCGATAATGGACTTCAAGTTAAAAAAATAAGTAATTTTCTTAATAATATAATGGCTTCCGTACGTGCTGGACGAAAAATATTAACTTCAACAATATTTAATATTTTTAATCATAATTATTTGAAAATTTAAAAGAGATAATATTAAAAACAATGATAAAATTCTATGTTTTCAACTAAAACTTCTTTAGAGTCGTTAGGTGTCAACCAGTGACGAGGGGTGAAAATTTTTGTTAGGCAAGCCGGTAAATTTAGAGAAGCCGATGTACATTTAGAGAAGCCTTTGTATATTTAGGGAAGCCGGTACATATTATTTAGAAAAGCCGGTAATTTTTAGAGAAGCCGGTATATTTAGGGAAGCCAGTATAGGATGTGAAGGTGTTTAGTAATTTTACTATCGAATATTGGCGATGACCTTTTTTTTTTAGATCTTTAAGATGTCAGAGCTTATTTTTTTGCAATTTTATGCCAAATATTTTTTTTGGCGACCATTTTTGTTAGCTGTCACACCTTGCTTTAATTTGTTTTTTTTTCGCAAACATTCATTACAATTCGAGCGCCACATTTTCCTGGCAACCTTTTTTTGTTAGGTCTAAAAGTTAGGCAAGCCGGTTGGCACCGAGTTGTATGGACATTTCGCCACTGGTGTCAAACTTATATAACGAAAATGCACCACGACAAAGATACAAACACATAAATGTATCATTACACCATATACGTGAAGGTAAACTTCAAGTTAGTCTTTGTACCCTTTTTTACGACAATTGTGAGAACGGAAGAGAATGAAATTCAACACAGTTAAAGTTTATAATGGAGAAGAAATTTAGAAAACAATATATATAATAATGTAATACTTACAAATAGATTATATTAATAAAATAAATATTTTGACATTCAATTTTATGAAAAATGACATATCCGTCGCTAAGGCAAGCCGTAAACAGGGCAAGTAGGTACTTCGGCGAGAGAATAAGATGCAAAGTAAAGCTATATTACTGTAGTGTTTTATTTAGATTTGTTCAGTAGTTTTTCCGTGAAAGAATAACATCCATCCTTACACTATTCACATATGTAACATTACACTTACCGATATTCTCTTCCGTACCTCCTCCATTTTGATTCAAAGTATAATGCTTAGAGTAAAAAATGCTTTTTCATAATTTTCCTGAAGCATACATAATTTTTCTTATCATTTTCTCAGCATGTTTGATCTAAAAACAAAAAAAATATATATTGAAATAAAAAAATATAAGCATATACATATATATATATATATATAATATTTATTAGATTATTTAGATGGACAAATGACAACCTTCTCAGCAAGGTTTATATAACCTTTTGCCTAAAGAAATATGTTACGCTAAGGTCAAACAACCGTTAAATAACAATTACACGCGGATTGTTCAATTGGAATAAATACAATGTAATAACTGACTTCTTAATAACGAGCTTCACGCTGTATACATAGCTTCACGCTGTATCCCGCACATAGCAGGGTAGGCAGAGGGAACCTAGTGTTAAGACACTCCGTTGTCCACTTTTCGCTTCAGAGGGAACCTGAGAACCGACGTGTTAAGACCACTTTCCGCCGAATTGAGACATTGTGTGCTGAGTTGCGAAACTCAACGCCGCGCTTGGCCTTGTTACCAAACCCAGGAAAATGAAAATACTAAACTTTTACATTTCCTAGAGTCGAACCCACAACCTGTCGCGTTTACAGTCGCACATTTGTGCTCATATCATTTGTGCGCATATTGCACTCCTTTACTATATAAACTATAAGTGTGCCAATTTTCATGCTCCTGATTCCGCTTAATTTTCATAAAAAGGGGTACAAAGTTTTTACTTCACTTATTTATATATAGATATGGTTTATAATCTGAAGTATGAATAACACTTTATTGTAAAATAAATAATGGATTAGAGAAATATTTGAAATTTCTTTATTGTATCTTTATGACATGATAAAAGCAATGTGATAATTTGTATGAGCGAGGCGTTTACTAAATACATGAATATATACATATATATACATACATAGCTTCACGCTGTATCCCGCATATAGCAGGTTAGGCAGACAGAACCAGAAAACCTAGTGTTAAGACACTCCGTTCTCTTTAAACATTTCCTTTCCCCAATTTTCGCTCAATTGAGGCACTTAACCTTGACACCATTTTCAGATTTCAAAATTTATATACTTATTCCTTTTTTAAATCTATATATAAATACGTGAAGCAAAAACTTTGAATCCCTTTTTACGAAAATGAATGACGAAGGAGTATGAAACTTGGCACACTTATAGTTTACATAGAGAAGGAGTGCAGAATATTAACATTTTTTTTAAAATAATGCATATAAAGTATATTAAATTAATAAAATAAATGATACGGTTTGACATCCATGTTTATGTAAAGTGACATATACTCGTACATTGCTAAACACAACGCGTTGTTAACACGTCAACGGGGTCACTACTTATACTAAAATGGTAACGCTTATTTGTCAAGGCCAATTAGACATTATCCGAACGACACAGGTTCAAATTTCGAAATTTTTTGGTTCCTCACTTTCTCCCCCATAAAAATATATTCAGAGAGAACCTAGTGATAAAACACTCCGTTCGCCATTTTCCAACTGAATTAGAAATATTTCATACATACATATACATAGCTTCACGCTGTATCCCGCATATAGCAGGGTAGGCAGAGGGAACCTAGTGCTAAGACACTCCGTTCCCCACTTTCCGCCGAAATGAGGCATTGCGTGCTGAGTGGCACGCGAACTCAACGCCGCGCTTTGCCTTGTTACCAAACCCAGGAAATGAAAAAGCCATTTCATGGAGTGGGAATCGAACCCACAGTCTGTCGCGTTTACAGTCGCACGCTTGTACCTGTGGGCCACGACAGGCGTTATATAAATATTTCAAAACTCATACTTAATTTTTTTTTACGTAAAAATAAAAATAAAATCAAAATTCACTTACAGAAAATAAAAACACTAAATTGTCACTAAATCTCACTAAATTTAGAATCACTAATCCAAACACTATTTTTTCTATTTTCACTATTAATTCTATAAGAAATATATAATATTTGCACAACAAGTGTTTACTCGAGCAGGTAGCTCACTGTAATGTGATAAGCAATCGTAAAATAAATCGTTGGGTCGAGGTTATTACAACCTTATGTTCAGTGGTAATAATTAATTAATTGTCACATTAATTAAAGGTATTGCGCGGCGTTGAGTTCCGCCACTCAGCACACAATGCCTCAATTCGGCGGAAAGTGGGGAACGGAGTGTCTTAACACTAGGTTCCCTCTGCCTCCCTGCTATATGCGAGATACAGTGTGAAGCTATGTATGTATGTATGTAGAAATAGATTGAATTAATAATATTAATAAGTGGGGAACGGAAATGCCAAGAGAATGGGTCTTAACACGTCGGTTCTTTGGTTCTCTGTGCCAATCCTGCTATGTGAGAAAGTACACACAATATTCATTTGTTCAGAGTAAAGTAAAATAGGAATCGAACCCACAACCCATCGCGTTTATAGTCGCTTTTCTCACTGAACCATGATGGCCTTCAATTAATGACTTGAACGCAGTCATTAAAATAAATGACTATTGTCATTATATTATTACTTTAAATGTGATTTTATTACTTAAATAATTATACTGACACTGTTTTAGTGTTTCTTTGAAATTACGTTACTATGCCATTGTTTACCGACTTTGAAAAAGGAGGTACTTTTTTTATAGCTTCACGCTATATCTCGCATATAGCTAGGTAGGCAGAGGGAACCTGAGAACCGACGTGTTAAGACACTCCGTTCCCAACTTTTCACCGAATTGAGGCATTGCGTGCTGAGTGGCGGAACTCAACGCCGCGCTTTGCCTCGTTACCAAACCCAGGAAATGAAAATACTAAACTTTTACATTTCCTGAAGTGGAAATCGAACCCACAACCTGTCGCATTGACAGTCGCACGTTTGTGCCTCTGCGCCACGATAGGCGTTAAGAAGGTATTTATTTTGACTATTTTTATAATAAGTAACTTTTTGCTAAGTGAAGCGATTTTGAATATTTTTTTATTAGTGATAGCTTGTGCTTGTTATGTGGTCCCATTTATATTAATTTATAATAATTTTGTCGAGTTTTTGAGTTATTCGTAATTATTTTAATTTTTACTGCATTTTATTTGAAGTTAGTTTTTTGTTTTTTTTTTGTATAAATGTTTATTATTTTAAGAGGTCTTCGTGGCGCAATAGCAGTGGTTGATGGTAAATGCGATTGGTTGTGGGTTTGATTCTCGCTTGGGTGAATGATAATATTTAAAAACAACGTTTCGTTCAGTTTTTTGACATACAATGTATCAAATTCGGGCAAAGCGGCGAACGGAGTGTCTTAACACTAGGTTCTCTCCGACTACCATGCTATGCCGCATAAAGCGTGAAGCTGCTATTGACATATACACATATATATATATACTAGCTCTCCGCCCGCGGCTTCGCCCGCGTGAAATTCGGTTATATCGCGCGATATGATAAGGAGTATCCTATAGTCTTTCCCAAGGTCTAGACTATTTGTCAAAATTAGTTAAGTGGTTTATGTGGTGAAGTTGTAAACAGTTAAACAATCTTACATGATTTTATGTTTGACAATAAGGAACTTCCATACAAACTTTCATCCCCTATTTCAACCTCCTCTATCATTTTTTTCGCGATAAATAGTATCCTATGTCCTTTCCCAAGTTCAGTTCTATCTTTATACCGAATTTCATCAAAATCGGTTCAGTGGGTTAGGCGTGAAAGCGTAACAGACAGACAGAGTTACTTTCGAATTTATAATATTAGTAAGGATACAAGAGAAATTAATATGCGTAGGTTAACATAATAATATTTGTTAGGTTATTCTTAATAGAAATTACTTATAAAATATTTGAAAGTAACCGGATTTAAACCTGTACCACATAACTCGATCAAATTACATTATACAAAAGTTGAGTAAATGTTAAAAACGCCCATATATGGGTCGATTTGAAAGCACGTAGACGGTACACAATGGGCGCGGGTTCGAATCCTGTTATATTTATTTTTAAATATTTTTCTTAAATGAGGGATAGAGCATATACCTACGTGGTGCCGACTGTTCAGACGCTGCCAGTATTTTTTTAGCTTCACGTTGTATCCCGCAAATAGTGGGGTAGGCAGAGGAAACTATAGAACAGACGTGTTAAGACACTCCGTTCTCTTTTAACATTTCCGTTCTCCACTTTCCGCCTATTTAGGACAATGCTTGCTGAGTGGCGGAACTCAATGCCGAGCTTTGCCTTATTACCAGAGCGAGGAAATGGAAATACATATATTATTTAATATTAATTCCTATAGTGTGTATCGAACCCACAAGCTATCGCGCTTACAGTCGCACGCTTGTGCCTCTGCGTCACGAAAGGTCTATGCGTTAGTATGGTTTTTATCCTTTTTTATAATGAATATCGCAATGTGCTTTCGCATTTAAATATTAGTATCAAAATAATTCCCAGTTGCTATCATTATTAGGGAGATTAAGAGAAAAAATTAATTTGATAATGTGTGATAAGATAAACACGTCATTTCAAAATACATTAATACTGAAACGACTTGATTAGATGTTTTTATATGTTTGTTTGTTGTGGATAATCTCAAAAAATGCCTCAATTCGGCGGTAAGTGAGGAACGGAGTGTCTTAACACTAGGTTCCCTCTGCCTACCCTGCTATATGCGGGATACAACGTGAAGCTATGTATGTATGTATGTATATAATTAGATCAAGCTCTGTTTAGAGACAAATTACAGCGTTGAACTTCGCCACCTAACATGCAATACCTCGTATTCGGACACTGGAAAACAATTAGATCTATGACATATGGATAGAAATCGAACCCACAACCATCGCCTTTCCTTTATCTAAATTAAAAACAAGAGAAAACCAGGAAACTAAGTGTTAGTCATTTATAAATAATATGTTATCTTTATTTACGTTAAGGTCATATAAAACTTTATTGGTATTATTTATCTTTACATGTATGAAGAAATTTTGAATTGCGCGTTAACCTGTCAAAATACACTCCTGATTATTGTTATCGCCTGTCGTGGCGCAGAGGCACAAGCGTGCGACTGTACACGCGACAGGTTGTGGGTTCGATTCCACTCCAGGAAATGTAAAAATTTAGTATTTTCTTTAACTAGGTTTGGTAACAAGGCAAAGTGCGGCGTTGAGTTCCACCACTCAGCACTCGATGTCTTAATTCGGCGGAAAGTGGGGAACGGAGTGTCTTAACATTAGGTTCCCTCTGCCTACCCTGCTATATGCGGGATACAGCGTAAAACTAAAAAACAAGTAGTACAATAAAAAATAGTTTCATGATAATTAGTTAGTGATCCTTGTCAGGCAGAAGAAATGATTTCAAGAATTACAGAATTTTTACATGACTGACGATTTATACGTGCTAGTGTTCCCCTTGACGCGTTACCAACGCGTTGTATATCAATGTATGTGTCACTTTATATAAACATGAATGTAAAACCATGGTAGTGTGTGCCACATTTATTATATTAAATTAATATATTTTTATGCATTATTTTAAATAGATATTATCATTGTGCATTCCTTCGCTATATAAATTATAAGCGTGCCAAAGGGATCCAAAGTTTTTCCTTCATGTATTAATATATAGATAACGTTGGTATATCTAATACGTTATACATAAAATTGCTTATTGCTGCCCTCACGTGCACAGTTCAAAAAATCACTCGTGTGAATAACGCAAGACATAATCCATATATAAATATGTGAAGCAAAAACTTTGGAGCCTTTTTTATAAAACTGACGCGGACGCAGGAGCGTGAAACTTGGCACACTTATAGTTTATATAGAGGAGTGCAGAATGTTAATATTTTTTTTTAAATAATGCATAAACAGCATGTTATATTAATAAAATAAATGTTACACTATCATGGTTTGACATTCATACATTTATACAAAGTGTACATTACTAAAGACAACGCGTTGTTAACGCGTCAACGGGGACACTAGTAATACTAAATTAAAATATTCTGTTTTACCAGAGATTTAAATACTGATACGTATTTTTTATCTTTCAATATCACCTCCGTGTGTAGAGTGTACAAGTGATTTAACTCCGTTTTTGGGCTTTGCTATCAATAATACATTGGACGTTTAGATACGTAACTAAACGCAGTGTAATCTATATATCTCTAGCTTTAAGATTTTTTTTGTAGACAGAGGGAACAGACCTGAGAACCGACGTGTTAAGAGACTCCGTTCTCTTTCAACGATTCCGTTCCCCACTTTCCGCTGTATTGAGGCATTGCGTGCTGAGTGGCGGAACTCAACTTAGTTAATTTAGAATTTTCATTTCCAGGTGTGGGAGTCGAACCCACAACCTATCGCGTTTACAGTCGCACGCTTGTGGCTCTGCGACACGACAGACGTTAATATTAAGTATAAAGTCTCTACATAATAGGTATTGTTTTTCGATAATAATGAATGGAAACATGTCATCTTTTCACAGGAAAAGCCTTGAAAACTAAGCGTGTAATTTTCAGTAGCGTTAGTTATATGACGATATTGTTATGTTATTAATGAGTGTATTGTAACCAACTTTTTTTTTATTGATAAAAAACGACAAACGAGCAGAAAGACCACCTGATCGGTAAGTGGTTACCTTCGCCCATAGACGTCTATAACACCAGAGATGTTGTAGATGCGTTGCCGACCTAGAGGATAGTGATGAAAGGGGAAGGAGACAGGAACCATCACATTCTGGGGAAAGGACGGGTGGGAATAGGGGAATCCTGGCTTACATGTCATCGAACCGGAACACATTATAAGATATTTGGCGGTTCGTCTTTGACATGACCAGTCGGAGGACAAACCTCCTACCACCAAACCAATGGGTTACTCGCCTCTTACAGGTCACTACCCAGTGACGTAGGGGAATTATATTCTAACGCCGTCTACTCACAGGGGAAAATTTGTTGTGGATTCGATTCCCAGTTGAAGGAAAAATATTTTTAACTTTAGTTTTTATTTTATATACATATACTATAAATAGAATTCATACACGACAGAAACGAAGTTATTTTTTGTTTCCAGACCATTGTGACGCAGTAGAATTGTAAACGCGTTTGGTTGGAAGTTTGATTTCCAATAGGGGAATAAAAATTATTTTTATTATTTTTTTATTCTTATTGTATAATAAATAAAAAAAAAACAAATGTAAATAATGTTTATGTTATTCTTTCAAACAAATACTACTGAACGGATCCTGATAAAACTTTAAAGTAATATAGCTTATACATCAGAATAGTTGTACTTACAACTAAGTTATTAATTTATAGAATAGCATGCTATCTGGAAGCAGCACTCTAAGTATGCGAAAAATTCTCTTCTATTCTATCTCACATGTTTCATATCATATCCAAACACTAGTCACGATCTGCTTTTATTATTCTCAAATATGTTATTGATTTTCCTTATTGTGCTTATCGGAATTTTTTGAAATATTCATAGGTATTTATGATTCTTAATATTTGCTAGTGTCCCCGTTGACGCGTTAACAACGCGTTGCCTAGCAACGTATATGTCATTTTATAAAAACATGCATGTCAAACCACGGCAGCATGTGTAACATTTATTTTATTAATTTAGTATACTTTTTATGCATTATTTAATAAAAATATTAGCATTCTGCACAATTTCTCTCTATAAACTATAAGTGCTCCAAGTTTAATGCTAGTTCGTCCGCGTAATTTTTGTAAAAAGGGGTGCGAAATTTTTGCTTTACGTATTTATATGTAGATTTAACGTGTTTTGTTAGCGGCCTTCAACAATCGTGGGCAGTAATGCCTACTACAGTAATTGTAAATAACAGAGTTTGTGACGATGGACGGAATTCAATTAAATACATGTAATCATTCCCCGATTAGGATTCGAACCCACAACCAATATAAACAAACCGTGTTTATAGCCAGACACTCACCCACTGCCAGCGACAGAATGGTCAAACGAATAGAAATATTGACGAATATATTTTTATTTCTTTCGTCCGATCAACTGTCAACATTTGATAGTGTCTTATATACCTTAAAAGCAGAGAACGATATTATTTGTCATTAATTTTACCTAAAATATAATAATATTTTTTAGCTCCGCGCATGTGCTCTTGAACTATTATTAGTTCATTTCTAGCTCGTACTTGGATGGCGGCATTTGTAGGTATCTTTTCAAATTTGGTTAGGTAGAGAGAGGAGCGCGGACAGTGGACATTATATAGGGCCCCCTTAAGCTTACACTTGGATCGCAAGTCCCAGGCACTGCTCAGAGCCCCTTTTCCCACAATCTGTCACATACATGGTGAATCTATGAAATGCTAAGTGAGTTCTTATTGTTAAGACACTCTTCTCGAATTTCTGCATATTTTTAGTAATATTACGTATTAAGTAGCAAATCTACTCCAGGAATCACTTCAGAAAATGAAGATATTAAATAATATTTAGTATTTTTATTTCCTCGCTCTGATAACCGGGTAAAGCGCGGCGTTGAGTTCCGCCACTCATTTCTACAATTCAGTTGAAAGTGGGAAATGGAAATGTTAATAGAACGGAGTGTCTTAACTCTAGGTTCTCAGGTTCCTTCTGCCTACCCTGCTATGTGCACAGCATGAAGCTAGAAAAAAGGTAGCGAAACTTAACGCCGCGCTTTATTTTACTGGAAAACAATCATTACCTCAAATCTCAAGCTCGCACTTCACTTCAAAGGCGTTTTTGTAACATAAAAAATATATTTTATACTTATTTAAGTTATTTCCACAACTGTTAATGTTTTTTTATAATTATCATAATACACAATCGTGGTTTAATCACGTGTTTACTCTATGAGAGTGCGCGAACAACTGTTTGCAAGTTGATAAGTAAATATATGCGACTAGTATTGTAGTAATGCGCACGTTTGTTAGTCTTTCACGTGAAAATTACTAAACGGATTTAGATGAAACTTTTGTTGTAGTATAGTCTGTATGCTAGAATAACATTAGTGTTAAGGACTACGTATAAAGAAGATGTATTCCCGCATATGGCAGGGTAGGCAGAGGGAACTTGAGAACCACAGTGTTAAGACCTTCCGTTCCCCATTTTCCGCTGAATTGAGGCATTGCGTGCTGAGTGGCGGCGCTCAACACCGCGCTTTGCCTTATTACCAATACCAGGAAATGAAAATACAAAAGTTTTACATTTCCTGGAGTGGGAATTGAACTCACAACCTGTGGCGTTTACAGTCGCACGCTTGTGCCTCTGCGCCACGACAGGCGTTTCTTATGTAGTTTTCCACGTGAAAACTATTGAAGGGAATTAAATGAAATTTAATTAGTTTACATAGACACATATGAAGTTAATAAATAAACATTAATAAAAATATTAACCTACAAATATTTTAAAAAATTCCGTAATGTAGAAAACATATAAGGAAAATTCATATTTTTTTACGTCAATCAGGCTATTAAATATTAAATTATTTTATACAATTATTTTTATTTCCCCACTCTGGTAAGACGTTAACTTTTTAGCTTCACGCTGTAATCCCGCACATTGCAGAGTAGACAGAAAGAACTCGAGAACATAGTGTTAACACACTCCGTTCTCTCTTAACATTTCCGTTCCCCACTATTATTACATAAACGTAGTAAAATCTCCAATTCAGACAAAAGTATAGAACGGAGTGTCTTAACACTAAGTTTTATTTGCAGCATAATGAAAGAAATTAAAAAAATGGGGTACATACTTACATAGCTTCACGCTTTGTCCCGCATATAGCAGGGTAGGCAGAGGGAACCTAAGAACCTAGTGTTCAGACACTCCGTTCCCCACTTTCCGCCGAATTGAGGCATTGCGTACTGAGTGGCGAAACTCAACGCAGTTCTTTGCCTTGTTACCAAACTCAGGAAACTAAAAATTCCAGTTCCTGGAGTGGGAATGGAACTCACAACCTGTCGCGTTTAAATAGGAGGGTAATTAAAAAAAAACAATCATCAACTAACATTATTTATTTTCATATATTAACTAATATAATAAATAAACTACGGAATGTAACGCTCACAGCACACAGTATACGCTTTATTTAAAAAAAATCAATTTTCGAAATATGAACATTTAATTTTTTATAAATTCAAAATACAATATATTTTTAAGTATAGCAACACAAAATGCACAAACAGCCATTTTAAAAAAAATGCACAGAATATTAATAATCTGTATTTATTTTTAAATAATATATAATTCTTGTTCATGGCAAGCGGTATTTAAACATGATACTATTTTTATTACAATAATAATAATTAAAAAAAAATAACGAGATATGCGAATTATTGCTTAAAGTTCAACTTTAATAAACATTTTTATTAATTTAATCTAAATTATGCATTTCTAATAATAATTGCTTTCCATATTTTGAATTTCATTAAAAAAAACACACTGTATAAGAAAAAAATATAACGTCACTACACGCTTTATCCGGCATAGATAGTCATAGAGAACCTAGTTTCAAGACACTCTGTTAACCGCTTTCTGTCTTAATTCGAGACATTGCGTGTTAAGTTGCGGAACTCAACGCCGCGTTATTACTAGAGCGGAAAAATGAAAATAATTTAAATAATCATATTAAATGAAACTATTTTAACCGGATTAATCGCGTATATTTTAGTATTCGGAAATACTTATTTGGAAACACGACGTTTCGAACACTTATAGTAGTCCGTGTTCACAGATAGACTCAAAAACGGTCAAAATTAAAGATCTTATTAAATAATCATCCATCGAATGCGAATCGAACCCACAACCAGTCGCATTTATAGTAAGTTGCCCCACTGCGTCACTATGGCTTAATAGTCAAAAAAAAATAATGCAAAAAAAAAAAAAGAAATCAGTAAAATTCAAAATATCGAAAGCACAGACAATAAACAACAATAATGTTTAAATTTTGCTAAATACACAACAATTTTAAATATTTTCTGTCTTCCATATTTAAAGCACAGAGTATAATCAACTATATATCTTCTTTTTTTTTTAAATTCGACTATATAAAGGCTCGATAGCATAGGTCCTATAGGTTTTGGTGTTTACTGAATTGACAAATATATGCACTGTTTAATTTTAATATTTTTAAAACATTATCCATATATGTGGGATAAAAAACGATTAAGGAAACGTATAAAAATTTGAACGTAGCGGGACTCGAACCCGTGACCTTCGGAATCCATCCAAGCGCTCTAACCACTAAGCCATACGTTGAAATTCTTATACGTTTGTTACAATTTATTTTTGATGTTATAATTTTTTATATGGCCATCTATAATTATTTAAATATATTTATACATATATTTTCTCATTATTTTCCGATATTAGCTTCTCAATTCATATTCATAATACATACAAAACATTAATATATTTTTTTTAATTTGACACATCAATATGATTAAAAAAAACATAATTTTCTATAATAAATAAATAATACTTGCTCATACTTAGACTATAAGGAATAATAATGTTAGGTCTTTGCCAAAAACCGTTTCACAGATTATATAAGACGTCAAACATTGTATTAACTAAGTTGCCAAAGCACCTATGGAATGGTAACAATTTATTTATACGTAAATAAATAAATTTAATTTATTTTTTAACACTAGCAACATTTCTATATATGTATTCATTTAAATGGTAACACTTTTAAATTATGCATATTAAATTAACAATTAATTATTATTTATTTATTAATTTACCGCCATTTGTCATATATTGGGGCTTAAATTTATATTATTTTAATAAATGGAAGATTATAATAAGTATACAGGATGTTCTTTATAACAAAATGATTAAAAATTAATTAATAATTAACTTAAATTAATAATAATACTTACATTTAATTAAAAAATAAATAGGAAAAATTAAGTACAAAAAAAAAGTATTTCTCTTATAAAATAACTTCGTTGACAAGTATGGCATGGAATGATATATATCTGCGTCCCTTTCTAACTCATTGTTCTTTGTAGCTCTGTCTCTTTCGCACACAATATAAATATAGTTCGAGTTATTAATAACGTAGGTATAAATAAATTTATTTAATATTAATATACAATATAAAAACATAATAATAAAAAAATAGGAACTAAAAATTAAGTACCTACAGATGATAAAAGACTGAATATTGTTGTAACATAATTATTTATATAGAAAATATTATAAAAAGGAAATGATCATTATTTTTCGTTCATTATATATATTGCTAAGTATAATAAAGTATATATATTTATAACATTATGATAATCAAAACATAACAAAAACCTTTTTCAATGTAAATTTGAATGAATTCAATATTATTTTCATTTTTTTTATAATTCATCAAACAACTTATTGTCTTAACTAGAAGCTTTGTTTTTTTTTTAATTTAACACTGCGTAACACAACACCGCACTTTGCTGAATAGACAAGATAATTCATTTACTCTTATTAAAATAACTAAATATATTGTATATTTCCAAACACACTGTATAAGAACGTTACATATAAATAATAATATATAAATTGAAAATTCACTAATGAGTCACACCGACGTTTTAGCTAACGACATATCCACGTAGATTTTTTGTATACACATTGACAGATGATGAAAGAATCGCGTAAATATTATAAAATCTTTTTTTTAGCTACACGCTGAATTCCGCATATAGCAGGGTACACAGAAAGAACCTGGGACCTAGTGTTAAGACACTCAGTTTTTTTTTTAACATTTCGGTCCTCACTTTCCGGATTGAAGTATTGCGTGCTGAGTGGCGGAACTCAACGCCGCGCGTTGCCTTGTTACCAGAGCGAATAAATGAATATACTAAATATTATTTAAAATTTTCATTATTTCCTGTAGTGATACTTTTTGACTTAACACTTCATGATGCAGCCACAGATATATAATATATAATAAATATATGGTGCATATATGTATCTATTTAATTGGTCTATTTTTAATACTATAAAGCTAAAAATCGTTATTGTAATATATTGAATACCTTTCTATTATATATCGTTGCTGTCATTCAAAAGTACCACAGACTAAAAAACCTTTTTAACTTTTAACCAAACTTACAACCGACTTTAAACAAAATGCACAAATAAGTAACATTATTACGAATAACTCAAAAACTACTCGTCAGATTCTAATTAAAGTTAAATAGGAAAGTAGGGAACGGAGTGGTTTAGCACGTCGGTTTCCAGGTTCCCTCTGCCTACCCTGTTATATGCGGGTTACAGCGTGAAGTTAAAAAAAAATAAAAGAAAATAGGACCACATCAGTAGCAGGTAATCTGAGAAGCTATCATATAAAAAAAGTATTATCAAAATTGGTTCACCCAATAAAAGATTTTTTTTTAGACGATAAAAGCTATGATTTGAATCCAGTTCAAAAGAAATAATTGCATTACTTATGTACCTTAAATACTAAATCAATGAGTGTCTTTTTTAAATATGAAAATGTAAGGAATTACAGTCACATTTTTGTTATAAAAATATTTTTACATTTTTTTCAATCTGTGGTACTTTTGTTATATAAATATGTGAAAAAGTGACTTTTTTTGTATTTCTAGAATTGACTATGTTTTATTCAAATGTTGTTGATAGAAGCGAACTATTATAATCGTGTACTATTTATAATATATCCATACCAGGCGTGTTTAATTAAAAAAGTCGATTAACATACACATACTTATAAATATTTGCATTAGATAATGATAGGGCGATTAAAAAATTAAATCAAAAATTTCAACGAATTAAACACTTTCAGGGGAAAAAATGTTAAAATGACATAAAAACAAAATTAATAAACTTAAACATTTCTTTTTCTGATTTGTTAAATTATTCACGCCTGATATAGATATTTTGAGTATTTATTAATTTAGACACTAATAATGCAAAAATTGAAAAAAAAAAAATAATCATTATATTAAATATCATTTCATTATTTTAGAATAATATAATTAAAACGATATTTAATATTTTTAATGTGATTTGTTTAAGTACTCCATTTTCATAATAAAATAATAAAAGAAATAACAATATGGACATGTATTAATAACAAAAGCGTATCTACCAGTGGCGAGGCGTCCATACAACACGGTTTCCACCGGCTTATCTAACTTTTTAAAGTACAAGTATGAGATCTAAAAAAAATTTCGCCAGGAAAATGTGGAACTCAGCCAAGAAAGGCGTAAGAGCTAGAAAAGGAAAAGATCGCCAGAATCATGTTGGGCATAAAGTTGCAAAAAACCAAGCTCTGACATCTTACAACACCTAAAAAAAAGGTCATCGCCAAAATTCGATAGTGAAAATACTAAATACCGGTTTCCCTAAATACATCGGCTTCTCTAAAAATTACAGGCTTCCCTAAATATATATACCGGCTTCCCTAAATATACATCAGCTTCCCTTAATTTACCGTCTTGCCTAACTAAAATTTTCACCCCTCGCCACTGATATCAACATATAAAATCAAAAAATCAAAAGTCAATTTACAATGGTGTCAGTCGTGTCAGTCCTAACGGAAGCTACCACCGGCTATACATAAATATATCTCTATTATAATAAAAAATGAGCAAAAAATGAGCAAGATTGTAGTTAAAAAGGACGTATATTATTATATAAACCAATTATTTAAGACGAAATGGCACTAAATAATATATATTTTAAGAATATGGCATAATAGATGAATACATTAAACAAAAATAAAAAAAAAACAAACAAATGCATATAGACATGGAATGTTTACATTACCTTATTAAAAGAGAGTAAATTGATTTTAAATATATAATAATATTAAGCAGGCGTGAATAGGTTAATAAGTCGACTTGCATGTACATTTTTTTTTAGCTTCACGCTGTATCCCGCACATAGCAGGGTAGGCAGAGAGAACCTGAGAACCGACGTGTTAAGACACTCCGTTCCCCACTTTCCACCAAATTGAGGCATTGCGTGCGGATTGGCGGAACTCAGCGCCGCGCTTTGCCTTGTACCAATATACATTAACCTGTTAACGGGGTATGACGAAATATTTCGTCACACATAAAAGCCTACAGCAGTGGCCATGACGACATTTTTCGTCGTGAAAATTATTCGTAATATATTGAACGCATTACGTTCTACCTCGTTGTTATCTATTAAATCTGAGAGTGGTTATAAATATGCCATCATATTGACGATGCGTCAAGAATTTTCATGTTCTTGCAATCTGTAGCTGGTTTAACAAAAGTTAATACCCCGGTTAACAGGCTAATATTGCTTTATATATATAGAATGAATAAATGACTGAATAAAAAAATAGTAAACCAAACACTTTAAAGTAAAAAAAGTATGAAAATAATATAAAAATAGAATTTCTTATTTTAAAAAGTATGCATTTTCGATTTATCAACTTATGCACGCCAAAATAATAATATGCAGTTCAAAATTCACTATAATTATAATAAATACAATTCAAAAAATTAAGTACAATAAAGTAATAAAAGAACAAATTATAAATTTCAACTAACTTCCACATCTTCCAAAATAAATGAAGATCAAAATCGTAAAAATATACTTAACCATATATATAAAAAATTAACAATTACACTTAAAAAAAAATTCAACTAGCTACCTTCTTATACTTCCAAATAAAAAAAAATCACAAATTAAATGAACTGTGAAATACTAATAAATAAAACTATATTTACTATATTTATTTATATTTTCGTCAGAAGACCTTCCAGTTCCAGTACTTCTGGCACTTCTATGTCTTCCAAACGTATTGCTGATGGACTGTAGTTGAACTGTACTGCGTATATCATTTTAGTATCCATTAGTAGACTTTGCTGTAATTTAAAAAAAAAATGTTAATATATATTTTAAAAAAGTTATAAAAATTTTAATAAATAAAGAAAAATTATTTCAAATAAAATGGACTAAAAAGTACAATTATTAGGTATAACTGAAAAACTACTGGTCATATTTTAATTTAATATTAGTATCCCCGTTGACGCGTTAGGAACGCGTTGTCTTTAGCAACGTATACGTCACTTTATATAAACATGCTTGTCAAATAATGCTAGTGTGTGTAACATTTATTTTATTAATTGAATATATTTTTGCGCACACCTTCGCTATATAAACTATAAGTGTGCCAAGTTTCATGCTCCTGTTTCCGCGTAATTTTCGTTAAAAGGGGTACAAAGTTTTTGGTTCACGTATTGATATATAGATATACCGGTTTTTATCGTATTTTTTGAGCTATTTCAATATAAATATATAATTACCGGTTCCTTATGAGCGGCAGGTCCGGCCCTCTCCTGCATCAACTTCTGTATCTCGTGTATAAAATCTTTCGTCACTTTCACTTCATACTCCTCCGCTGGTGTATACATGTTTAATATCTATAATAATAATAAAATATAATTATTAACAGCTAATATATTATATTATATGGTATTTTTTTCATCTATAATATTTTTTTATTTTTTTTTAGTTTCACACTGTATCCCGCACATAGCAGGGTAGGCAGAGGGAACCTGAGAACTATAGTGTTAAGACACTCTGTTCCCCACTTTCCACCGAATCGAAGCATTGCGTGCTGAGTGGCGGAATTCTACAGTCGTACGTTTGTGCCCCTGCGACAGGCGTTATCTATTATATATATATATATATAGAGAGAGAGAGAGAGAGAGAGAGAAAGAAAGAGAGAGAGGGAGTTCTAGTGGTAACACTCCGACTTTAGAAATATAAAATAATCGGTGGCCATTTTTTTTCAGCTTCACTATTTTGTCTCATATAGGGGAGTTAGAGGCTGAATTCAACGGCGCCTTATGTCTTATCAGGGCAAAAAACAAATTTAATTTCAATACGAAAATATCGTACGTTGAGGACTCGAACGGGGTTATCTGGGACTCCTAAACCTGATAGACCACTAGTGATTTTTCTTTTTTTTTAGATTTAACTTCATGCTGTATCCCGCACATAATAGGGTAGGCAGAGGGAAACAGAGAGCATAGTGTTAAGACACTCCGTTCTTTTAGGATTTCCGTTCCCCACTTTTTTTAATTGTCAAGAAACCCTTTTTTCGGGTATCTACTCCTTGAGGACTCGGATATGTTATGAAGGACTCCTAAGCTGGCAGATATTAACAGATTCGCGCCCGGCTATTTTTCTACGTTTCTAATTCTGAGTACGGCAAATATAATGAAATTCTGAAGGTGGTTGCCGCAAACTTGTATCGTCAAGGGGAAGATAAGAAATACAAAATTTGTTTTGAAATATCAATGTTGAAAATATAATATAATAATTCGGTCGCGAATGTGTTAATTGACTACACACTAAAACCTCTAAGAGCTCCACTTCCGCCATTATGCATGCAACGGGAACTAACCCAAGTATCGTAATATTGAACCTGCACTAACCTTACAAACTTGCATGGCCGACAGATCCGCGCACATCTCCACAGTACTGCTGACGTCCGCCATGGATTTGCGAGCTTGAAGAAGTTGAACTGCTTGTGTAATCGGCTTGAGAACGCTTAGGATTTCCTCCATCTTGAAATAAATAGACAAAAACAGGTATACATGATTGTAAAATTTACATCCCTTTTTGTCTCTATCTCTTTCATAGTCGTCGAACTATCCCTTTCATATTTTATTATTATATCTATTTCTATTTTTTTTAGCTTCACGCTATATCCCGCATATAGCAGGGTAGGCAGAGGAGACCTAGTGTTAAGACATTCCTTTCCCCACTCTCCGCCAAATGGAGGTTTTGCGTATTGAGTGGCGGAACTCAAAGCCGCGCTTTGCCTTGTTATGTGGTAAGGAAATGAAAACACTAAACTTTTACATTTCCTGGAGTCCACAACCTGTCGCGTTTACAGTCGCACGATTGTGTCTCTGCGCCACGACAGGCGTTATATCTATTTCTTTCATTTCTATTAAAAATTTTGTCATAATTAATATCAAACACAACATAAATATTATATTATCTCCTTCCTACAGACATATGTTTATCTCTTTCGTGTCGTATTTTTGTTACAATAACTTTATAATCAAAAACTCACGCTCTTCTGTCCGTATTCAGCCAAATGTTCCTTTATCCATGTCTCCAAGTGAGATATATTGTATCTAATCTGCAACCCTTTGGCCCAACAGCAGAGATCCTTGCGCAGTAGTAGCTGGTTCAAACTGTACGCACATATGTAGTAGAAGAGCTGGAAAATAATAAAAATATTTTTCAAAAAAAAAAAAGAAGATAATCGACTTAAAAAAAATACTCTAAAGAGTTAAAATATTACAAATAACTCAAAAACTACTTATCAGATCTTAACTAAACTTAAATAAGACCATATCAGAATTACTAGCTATCACATAAAAAAGAACCATCAAAATCGCTTCACCCAGTTCAGTAAAAAGTGATGCAAATTTAAAGAAAATACAGTCGAGCTGACCTCTTTATAAAAAAAATATATATAAAATAAATCAAACATTTAATTTTTAACCTAGTGTCAAGATACTTACTTCACTCTCCCCCTGAGATTATGAGATTACGTGAAACATAAAAAGCAGCGGAACATAACGCCGCGCTTTGTTCTACCAATGGTGAAACCATAATGACTTAAATTTAATTTTTCCTTCAAGTAAAAATCGAATTCATAACCAATAGGGTTTACAGGATAAATAGGATTTAGTTAGACATTTGCCTCATGATGGCAAGAAATATAAATATACATACACATACATACATAGCTTCACGCTGTATCCCGCATATAGTAGGGTAGGCAGAGGGAACCCAGTATTAAGAGAATCCGTTCCCCACATACATTCAATGATTTACTTTGTCATTCAATCATTCTTTTAAAAAAAAATCATTCGTCACTCACAGATTCGCTTACTAATTCAATATATTTCAATTATTCAATTACTCAATTAATCAATTATTTGATCACTCACTCATTCATTCAGTGACACGTTTAATCATTGATTTACTCACGGATTGGCTCACTTATTTGTAATCTTACTCATTAACTCTCTTGAATTACTCATTCATGTAAATGAATTCGCTAATTTTATTAACTGTTTTACTAACAAATTAGACCTTTCACTTACTCATTTATTCGCTTTTCATTCACTCATTCATTCATACACTGATCCGCTTACTATTGCCTTCATTTTCTCCTTCAATCGTTCATTCACTCTATTCACCTGTCTTAAATATAACAACCATACGCAGGATCGTACGAACCCAATTGAACGAACGAACTCATAAAGAAAACAAAATATTACTTAAACATTAATAAATAAATAAATAGAAAATAAAATTCACTTATTCATTCATTAATTCGTTTAATTACTTATTCACTTAATGATACATTTACTTACATGTTCATTCATTCAATGATTAATTCACTCATTTCTACTCTTAATCATTTACTGATTCATTATTCATTTACCGATTTGCTCACTTACTCATTATCTCATTCAATGCTTTCTCATTCTTTATTTTTATTTTAAATAATTTACATAAATAATTAATTCACTCATTCATTCATTCAGTCAACTCACCTGTCTAAATATAACAACTCTAAGCGCGGGATCCACGGCATGCACCCTGAGATGGTCGTGCGTGGTCGCCAGTTCGTGCTTGAGTCGCGCAGGGCCGGCGGAGGGCGGGGAGGGCGCCAGGCGCGGGCCCGACAGACCGCTTATCTCCTCGTACTCGAGTATCGCGGGCATTATGAGCCGCTCGAGTTGACGTTCTAGCAGGTTGATTAGACCTGGAAATTTATATTGAGGTATTATTTTTTGTTTTGTTTTTTACGCGTTAACAACGTGTTGCCTAGCAACGTATGCGTCACTTTATATAAACATGTACTTCAAACCATGGTAGTATGTGTTACATTTGTTTTAATAACTTAATATATTTTTATACCATATTTTAAGCTATATAAGCTATAAGCGTGTCAAGTTTCCTGCTCCTTCCGCGTAATTTTCGATAAAAGGGGGTACAAAGTATTTACTTCACGTATTAATATATACATAGATAAGAAGGTATTGAAACAGTCGTGTTAAAATACTCCGTTCCCTACTTTCCACCACAAAATGAGAACTCTATGCTACGCTATATCTTACCAATGAAGGTATATAAAATAATTTATTCCTCTTAATAGGGGTGACATTATTTTTATATTTTTCTACCAAATATACTCGTATATAAATATTTATTAAGAAAAAATAAATTATATAATATTATTCACACATACATAGGCTTCACGCTGTATCCCGCATATAGCAGTGTAGGCAGAGGAAACCTAGTGTTACACTTCGTTCCCCACTTTCCGCCGAATTGAGGCATTACGTGCTGAATGGCGGAACTCAACGCCCTTTGCCTTGCTACCAAACCCAGAAAATGAAAAAATCCATTTTCTGACGTGTTTGTCGAACCCACAACCTGTCGCGTTTACAATCGCACGCTTGTGCCTCTGCGACACGACAGGCCAATAATATTCAATAACTATATTTTATTATATACAGTTCAATACATTTTCTCTCTAACTCTTACCAACTTTATCCTAAATAACAATATGTTTATTTCCATGTCGTGACGCATTTTCGTTACAAACTTAAAAAAAATACAAACCTTGATATATCCAAATAGCAATATCACTTAAAACCTGTCTATATTCAGACAAATCAAATATTCTCAAACTTTGTTGATTCTGTCGTGGGGTATTCCCCGCTTGGTAGATCGCGTCACCACTGTATTGACGGAGATTGTTTAATAATCTGTGGACATAAAGAATAAATATATAAAGTTATTTAATCTCTCGGCTTGAAAATGTATGTAGGTATTAGTGGCAAGGTGTCCATACAACATGGTTCTCACCGGCTTGCCTAACTTTTTAAAGTAGAAAAAGGTCACTAGAAAAATATTAGGCGTAAAGTTGCTAAAGAAAACAAGCTCTAACATCTTAAACACCTAAAAAAAAAGTTATCGCCAAAATTTGATAGTAATAAAATCACTATATATCCGCCGTGTTTATGCATTTTTTTTTATTTCCCGGAGAGTGATCTCTGGTCTTGATGTGAGGCTCTTTGCTCCTTTTTGTTAAGCTTCACGCTGTATCCCGCATATAGCAGGGTAGGTAGAGGGAACCTGAGAACCTAGTGTTAAGACACTCCGTTCCCCACTTTCCGGCAAATCAAGGCATTATGTGCTGAGTGGCGTAACTCAACGCCGCGCTTTGCTTTGTTTTTGCTTTTCCTGGAGTGTGTCTCGAACCCATAACCTGTCGTGTTTACAGTCGCACGCTTGTGCCTCTGCGCCACGACAGGCGTCAACATACACATAAATTTCTATTTATATATTTGTTTCTACATCGTGACGCATATTCGTTACACCTACAATTCTAAAGTAATACACCAACTTACCTCAACATATTAGCCAGCCACAAAGCACTATATTCCACACTCTCCGCTCTCCGCTTCAACGTTTTCTTAACACCGGTACGTATAGCTTTCATCAGCTGGTGCATTTTGGGCTCATCGTCCACGTGGTCAGTGTGCCTCAACATCATGAACAGGATATACGCTGGAAGACCTGGTAGGAGAGTCACTGCGATACGAGGTTTGAGATCTGGAAATGATTAAAAAAATGTGTTTTTATATATATTTATATATTTTTTTCACTTTCGCGTGGTTTCCCGTATCAAGACATTGTAATAAAAAGTAAGTAATGTTAAGTAATATTGAGTAACATTAAGTAATATTAAGGAATGTTAAGTGATGTTAAGTAATATTAAGAATTATTAGTTATAATAAGTAATAATAATATATTAAGTAGGCAACTAAAATACTTGCACTCTCTTTGGAAAAAAATTATCTTATTTCCTAAGCTTATTTAAGTAATATAAAAATATAGTGAAAGTTGACAAAACTTACGGACTGCGTGTCTGTAGTGATCAGAATAAAATAAAAAAAAATCTCATGACACTCCGTCCGGTCTATCAGAGCGGAGAACCGAACTCACAACCCATCTCACTACCCCACTAAGCCACGATGGCATCACTTATATGATTTATTTAATTTTAACTTCACTTTACCGATACATTTGGCAGGATAGGTAATGTTAATATATGTCCTTTATAACTTTATCAATAACTAGTGTTCCCGTTGACGCGTTGACAACGCGTTGCCTAGCAACGTATATGGAAAACATGCATGACAAACCACGGTAGTGTGTGTAACATTTATTTTTTTAATTAAATATACTTTTTATGCATTATTTAAAAAAACTATTAGCATTCTGCACTCCTTCTTTATATAAACTATAAGTGTGCCAAGTTTCATGCTCTTGTTTCCGCGTAATTTTCGTAAAAAGGGATCCAAAGTTTTTGCTTCACGTATTAATATATAGATTTTTTTTTAAACTTCACACTGTAACCCGCATATAGCAGGGTACGCAGAGGGAACCAGAGAACCTAGTGTTAAGACACTCCATTCTCTTTCAACATTTCCGTTCCCCACTTTCCGCCGAATTGAGGCATTGCGTGCTGAGTGGCGGAACTCAATGCCGCGCTTTGCCTTGTTACCAAACCCAGAAATATATAATAACCCAAACCAGAAATATATAAATCAAGAATATATATATAACATGTACATACCAGTAACAAGTTTCTTTATGATAGTCCCCTCGTCTTGCAGCTTGTATTCGAACATGCCGAGATACTCTCTCTCCTTTTTACGCATTACCGGCGTTATTTCTAACGCAGTTGTCGTATTTTGTGATACTATTGTTTCTGTGAACAATTAATAATAATATTAATTATTTTTTTTAATTTAATTGTTAGAACGTAAACGCTTTTTATAAACATAAAAGAGAATTTATGAATAAAGTTAGAATTTATGCTTACTTAAGACTTATAAAGAAAGAATAAAAAACAAAGAAAAATATATTAGAACGTATAAAAATTTTGAACGTAGCAGGATTCGAACCTGCATCTCTTAGGTACCGTGTACTCTAAGCCGAATAAGAAAGAAAGAGAGAAAAGAAGAAACTCGCGCACCATGGATTCACCTTGCGGGTGCCCATCGCGTTGTAGAGAGAGGAGTTTAGAGAGTGCCGCAGACTTACGACCCAACGTGTAGGTTTAAGGGGCCCCTTTAAAATGCGCATTAACGTTCACAAACACTGTCCGCGCTCCTCTCTAACCTAACCTAACTAAATTTGAAAAGATCCTACTAATGCCGCCTTCGAAATACGTGCTAGAAATGAACTGATTATAGTTCTAGACAGGCCGAAATCGCTTAGTAGATTATAGAGAGATTGCGCTGTTATACCTCTCGCGCCTAAAAATTTACTCTAAACCTATTCCTGGTCAGTTCAGTTCAGGTCAGTGGTCAGTAGTACTTATTATGCAACTTTTTTTTAATACTATAGTAGCAGTAAATGTCAAAATTATTAAAACAATATAAATATAAAATAAGTTTTTAATACTAAAAAGTAAAGGAAGTAACATACCATTGCCCTCTAAAATATCCTGTACATCTTCAACGCCCACCTCTCTAAGTTTATTCACCAAAAGTCTAATTTGATTTTTGTATCTACGACAGCTCTCTGACAATTTGTCTACACGCTCCTGGAAAGTAAAAAAATATTTTTATTAACTTTTTTTGATGGAATATTTAATATATAAATAAAAAAAAAAAGAATGTTTAGGATTAAGTATTTATTACAATATGTAGCACGATGGGCAGAAAACCTAGACATTCCATTTTTTTTTATTGACAAAGGATGGAAAACGAGCAGAAGGACCACCTGATGGTAAGTAGTCCTTTGCCTATGGACACCTACAAGAGGAGTTGTAAATGCGTTGCCGACCTTGTGTCCAGATGGGAGGGGGAGGAAATAATGTAGTGGCCGCGGCAGTTCGCTCTCGCCCTCATTTTATTTCACCGATAACCAAAAAAGGATATTTTTTATGTGTGTTACCGCATAACTTTTTACTCGATGACTCAATTTTGATGATTCTTTTTTTATATGATAGCTTCTGATGCAGTCCCGTTTAAATTTAGTTAAGATCAAACAAGTCGATTTTGAGTTATTCGTAATAATTCTACTTTTTAGTACATTTTATTTGTAGTCGGTTTTCTTTTTGTCTTATAATACTAATTATTTAAATACACGATGACACTATTCACTTGGCCTTTTCCCTTTTCCCCTACTATTAAAATTATTATTTTTACTTTTTTGTGTCTTCCGCCAGGGGCGGCTTAACCTTAGTGGGTGTGCAATGCACTCGGGCTCCTTGAGACAGCTAAGAACATCGTGTTGGACCATCATGATGCAACAATGATATGATACAAGCGGCCAGCCAACGTGGTGGCGGCAGTTATCAAACGAGAGGACCTATGGACGGCTTCTTTTTATAACATACACATAATAGTTATAGCCGCTTCAGGTTTAGGGGGCGCTACACAAGCTAGAGCCGCCCTTGCTTCCGCTTTATATTAAAACTGGTTAATGATTAAAATTTCGTTTTTGACAACTATTGCCATACTTCTTACATTTACCACCCAACTCCAAAACTAAAAAATATATATATCCTACATACTTGAATAGCAAGACTCTCTGAAGCGAGACGAATAATTTCATTCTGTGCGTACTCTTGACTCTTGTTCTTGGGCTCTTGACTCAAATCCGCACCGAGCAATCTAAAATAAAAGTATTTTTTATTCATATCGAACCAAAAGCCGCTGTATCCCGCATAAAGCAGGGTAGGCAAAGGAAACCTCAGAACCACTATGGTAAGATACTCCGTTGCCCATTTTATTATTTTTTAACTTCACACTATATCCCGCATATAGCAGGGTAGGCAGAGGGAACCTGAGAACCTAGTGTTAAGACATTCCGTTCTCTTACAACAATTCCGTTCCCCACTTTCCGCCAAATTGAGGCATTGCGTGTTGATATATTTTAAATTTTAATTTAACAAGGCAAAGTGTGGCGTCGAGTTTTGCCACTCGGCACGCAATGTCTCAATTTAGTGGAAAGTGGGGAACGAAAATCTTAAGAGAACGGAGTGTCTTAACTCTAGCTTCTCTGGCTCCCTCTGCCTACTCTGCTATATGCAGGATACAGTGTGAAACTAAAAACAAAGTAATTTACTCGAATTTTTCTCAAATATTTTCGTACTCAAAAAATGTACACATTGAATATGATGACAAATTCATAAGGAATCACGATGTTACAGTCAAAGTCTTCGATTAAAACAGCATGTTATACTTCTATAAGAATGATGGTCACACTGACATGATGCAAACCCATACAAAACTCTGTGTGATAATCACACTGACAGGTTTTTAAGATAGTTTTGATGGTAAAACTAACGAGTCATTACACTGACATAATAGCGATAGTCACACTGGTGTAACAATGTTGGCCACAACGACATAATAACGATGTGTACACTGTCATAGTAATGATGACCACAATGACACTATAATAATGTTACAATGATGGTCACATTGACATAAAAAAGTTTACATTGTCATGGTAACGATGGTTACACTGTGATGGTGATGATGGTTACACTGTGATGGTAATGATGGTTACACTGTCATGGTAAGGATGGTTACACTGTGACGATGATTATGGTTACACTGTGATGGTAATGATTTTTATACCATGAGGTAACGATGGTCACACTGTGATGGTGATTATGGTTGCACTGTGATGGTAATGAAGGTTACACTGTGATGGTAATGATGGATTTACACTGTCATGGTAACGATGGATTTACGCTGTGATGGTGATTATGGTTACACTGTGATGGTAATGATTTTATACCATGAGGTAGCGATGATTTACACTGTGATGGTAATGATGGTTACACTGTCATGGTAATGAGGTTACACTGTGATGGTGATGATGGTTACTCTGTTATGGTAACGATGGTAACACTATGATGGTGATGATGGTTACTCTGTCATGGTAACGATGGTTAAACTGTGATGGTTATGATAGGTCCCAAACTGTGATGGTAAGGATGGTTACACGGTGATGGTAATAACGGTTATACTATCATGTTAGCGACGGTTAAACTGTGATGGTTATAATGGTTAAACTGTGATGGTAATAATGGTTACACGGTGATGGTAATGATGATTACACTGTCATGGTAGCGATGGATTTACACTGTGACGGTGATTATGGTTACACTGTGATGTTAATGATTTTATACCATGATAACCGATGGTGTTCTTTTACTGTGATGGTGATTATGGTTGCACTGTGATGGTAATGAAGGTTACACTGTGATGGTAATGATGGTTACACTGTCATGGTAACGATGGTTACACTGTGATGTCAAAGTCTTCGATTAAAACAGCATGTTATGCTTCTATAAGAATGATGGTCACTGACATGATGCAAACCATACAAACTCTGTGTCACATTGACATAAAAAAGTTTACATTGTCATGGTAACGATGGATTTACACTGTGATGGTGATGATGGTTACACTCTTGATGGTAATGATGGTTACTGTCATGTAGGATGGATTTACACTGTGACGATGATTATGGATTACACTGTGATGGTAATGATTTTTTATACCATGAGGTAACGATGGTCACACTGTGATGGTGATTATGGTTTACACTGCTGATGGTAATGAAAGTTACATGATGTTAATGATGGTTACACTGTCTGAAGTAACGATGGATTTACGCTGTGATGGTGATTATGGATTTACACTGTGATGGTGGCGTTTTCCATACCATGAGGTAATGATGGTTACACTGTGATGGTAATGATGGTTACACTATCTCATGGTAATGAGGTTACACTGTGATGGTGATGATATGAATTTACTCTGTTATGGTAACGATGGTAACACTATGATGGTGATGATGGTTACTCTGTCTGTGGCCCAACGATGGTTAAACTGTGATGGTTATGATGGTTAAACTGTGATGGTAAGGATGGTTACACGGTGATGGTAATAACGGTTACACTATCATGTTAGCGACGGTTAAACTGTGATGGTTATAATGGTTAAACTGTGATGGTAATAATGGTTACACGGTGATGGTAATGATGATTACACTGTCATGGTAGCGATGGTTACACTGTGACGGTGATTATAAGTTACACTGTGATGTTGTGATTTTTATACCATGAGGTAATGATGGTCACACTGTGATGGTGATTATGGTTGCACTGTGATGGTAATGAAGGTTACACTGTGATGGAAATGATGGTTACACTGTCATGGTAACGATGGTTACACTGTGATGGTGATTATGGTTACACTGTGATGGTAATGATGGTTACACTGTCATGGTATTGAGGTTACACTGTGATGGTGATGATGGTGATGGTTACTCTGTTATGGTAACGATGGTTACACTATGATGGTGATGATGGTTACTCTGTCATGGTAACGATGGTTAAACTGTGATGGTTATGATGGTTAAGCTGTGATGGTAATGATGGATTTTACAGTGATGGTAATGATGATTACACTGTCATGGTAGCGATAGGTTACACTGTGACGGTGATTATGGTTACACTGTGATGTTAATGATTTCTATACCATGAGGTAATAATGGTTACACTGTAATGGTAATGATTTTTATACCATGAGGTAATGATGGTTTACTGTAATGGTGAATGATGGTTTACACTGTCATAGGTAACGATGGTTACACTGTGATGGTAATGATGGATTACACTGTGAAATAGTAATGATGGATTTAAACTGTGATGGTAATGATGGTTGCACTGTCATACAAAGTAACGATGGTTAAACTGTGATGGTTATGATGGTTACCCTGTGATGGTAATGATGGTTACACTGTCATGGTAGTGATGGTTACACTGTGACGGTGATTATGATTACACTGTGATGGTAATGATTTTTATACCATGAGGTGATGATGGTTACACTGTTGTGTTACACAGTGATGGTAATGATGGTTACACTGTCATGGTGACGATGGTTACACTGTGATGGTGATGATGGTTACACTGACATGGTAATGATGGTTACATTGTCACACTAATGATGTTGCACTGACAGTGACAATGGTCACACTGACAAAATAATGATGTTTATATGGTCATTTTAACGATGGTGAAACTGATTTAGTAATGATGATCATGTTGAAATAATAATTATGGTCACATCGTCATAATAACAACAGAAACGCTACTGCCAGTGTGACTATTATTAGTACCATGATTACTACATAGATGATGGTCACACTAATATAATGCACGTGGTTAAGAAAACCGACCAGTTAACTCTTGTTACACACAAATTTACCATGATAAAACATTAAGTAAATATTTACATTGAAATGTTATGGTTGCATTGATAAGATGTAAATAGTATTGTTAATTTTTCTGTTGGTTACACTACAATTTAAAACACGGTTACCTTGAATATTCATTTATACTCGTATGACAATGTAAGTGGTTAATCCAATATATGATTGATGGTTACAGTGATGGTTGTGAAGGATATTTCAAGTGATTATTATAAGATATGGATTTTGAAACGTGGTTGATGGTTGGACCGGTATAAAAAAGTGGTTACAGTAATTTATTGGATTGTTCAATCATTGATATAAGTCATTGTTATATGATAAACACAGTGATGATTGTAGCGTTTATTTCAAGACATGTATTTAGTTATTATAACAAGATTTGGGTAGATTTTATTGAGACGTTGATGGTTACCTCCTTATAACATGGTTACACTAAAATGGCGATGGTTGCATTGATAAGTTTGAATGGTTATATTAAGATATCATTAAAGTTTGAAGCGACTTGAATTAAATGGTTATGTTGAAATATGTTTGATGTTAACACTCTATGTATAAAAATGATACCTATCTTTTTATTACTTTAATGGCTATATGGTGGTTGCAATAACAAGTGATCAATGGTTACACTGAAATAATGATTACCCATGAATAAAGTCAGTCAGTTGAATGAAATGGTTATGCGAATATTTTTTTTAATTTTAGTAGTCGATTTCCTTATCCAAACAAAGTATTTTGGTATAAGGAAGTCGTTATTTTGATTGTGATAATTACTTTTACAAGATATTAATGATTGGATTATAATGGTTACATCTTATGATTGATTAATCTAAATTTGATTCAGACTGTCTGAGATATTGGTCATCGTGAGATATTGATCATTGATGAAAAACGCCAGAAATAAACAAACAGGACAGAGTATCCTAATTTTTAATGTTTTTCTCATTACTTTGGGCCACATAAAAGTATTTTATTCTTCATAAACATTTATTAAACTTAACAAGTCCAAGTAAAAGAACTAAACCAAGTCAGTCAGTCCAGGTAAAAAACTATAAAAAGTCATCTAGATAGATAAAATATTAAAAATAGTTAACGAAACGTTTATAAAAATGTTATCATTATGGAGAAAAGATTTTATTGTGTTGCCAGAAAAATAAAGACTCTCCCAATATCTTCTATGCGATGGTATATCTTCGGTGCTGGAAAAGAATAACGTATAATATGTTCTTTTGCTTAAAAACTATTATTTATTATTTGTGCAATAGTTCTATAAATATTTTTAGCTTCACGTTGTATCCCGCACAGAGCAGGGTAGGCAGAGGGAACATGAGAACCTAGTGTTAAGATACTCCGTTCTCTGTTAACATTTCCGTCCCCCATTTTCATTTTAATATATTTTTTTTACTATTAGCATAAAGTTTTATTGATATATCTACTAAATGGAATGAATTTTAATATCGAACATGAAACTCATATAAAAATATCTAACATCAAAAAATACAGATAAAAATATTCCAAATATTTTTTGAATATTTATATAGATAATAAATAAAAAAGGTGACTCACTTCTGATATTTCTCGTTCTCGTCCCTGAGACGATCAATTTCCTGTTTCGCCTTATTAATGTGTTCGGAGTAGAATTTCTTTTCTGCTACAAGTTCTTCTTGTAATTGTCTGTAAATTAAATTAATAAATAGCACACATAATTATAAAGAACAAAAAACCCGACTGAACCAATACTTCAAATTTAGGAAGAAATTATGGATGTCTTCCCACCTAGCGTAGGGTCTTCCCCTACACCTTTTGCCCTATGGACCTTTCCAGCTAGTTATTCTGGCAATCCAGCGGTAATCAAGAAGTCGAGCAATGTGGCCCGCCCACATCCATTTTAATCTTAAAGCATGTTGCAGAACATTAGTGGCTTTTGTTATTGCGTTTAATTTTGTATGTCTTACCTTATGTATCCTTTTTACATTAAGCATGCTACGTTCCATGCCTCTTTGACAGGATATGATCTTCCTTTTGGTTTTCATGGTGAATTTCCATGTCTGACAGACGAGTACATGACTTTTGTCTTTATGTCTTGTTTCATGTTACTTTTAAATATTTCTTTCAATCCCCAGTACCTATTCCATGTCTTTTGCACTCTTCTCTGTATATCCAAGTCGTTGCTACTTCTATTAAATCCTATTCGTTTGCCCAAGTACAAATATTGGTCAGTGTAATGAAGTTGAAATTAAAATAATACCTGTTAATTCCTTTCTGTGCTTGATATGCTGTTGCTAATTCACCATCTTCGTTTATGATGTCGACATCCGAACCGTAGTTTGATGTTGCAAGCGACTTTAGATTCACCGTCTATAAATATAAAGTTCAAATTAATATTATTTTTTTAAATATTATTATAAGTACTACATAAATGAAGCTAAGTGTATACATTCAATACTTCACTTTATTAAAATTATTATTTTTTTTATTTAGTAATGAAAGACCAAATAATGAAATCAATGATAAGTTTTTTTTTTTTTTATATATAAAACGCTTGCGTTAACGAGTGACCGACAGACAACATACACTCGAAACTACTGCACATAGAAATATGACATGAGACGTGTAGGGACGCGGGGAGTGCAGGGGAGTGCTGAGAGAGGAAAACGAGAAACTACTGCACTTAGAAACATGATATGTGGCGTGTAGGGACGTGGGGAGTGTAGGGAAGTGTTAATAGAGGAGAACGAGAAACTACTGCACATAGAAACATGACATGTGGCGTGCTCTGACGCGGGGAGTGTAAGGTAGGGTTGAGAGAGAACGAGAAACTACTTCACATAGAAACATAACATGTGGCGTGTAGGGACGTGAGGAATGCTGAGAGAGGAGAACGAGAAACTACTGCACATAGAAACTTGAGGAGGAAGTGAAGGGAGTGTAGGGGAGAGCTAAGAGAGGATTTCTCAAAAATCCTTCGAGAACGGGAAAAAATGTAAGTTTACTTAACAGTCCACGCTAACAAAGTCCCTGGATACAGCTAGTATTATATAAACCTCATTTGACTTTCATAGCTTCATTAAAGTAATAATTAAAAAAATATTAAAATCGAATGTATACACTCCAAAATATTCCAAAAACAAATAGAAAATAACTCAAAATAATATACCATGCAATGACAGCAAAGGAAAGCGTAGAAACAAAAACATAAATTAGTCTAAATATTAAAAAAGGCACAAAAAATCTCTCCTTAAAACAAAGATATTAAAAATTGCAACATAATAAAATATGTATGTAAAATATATATAGTCATGTTACGCTTACAGAAAACGAAAACGCTTATTAAGTGAAAGAATAGCTTGAAACGCTTAGTTGGAAAATACC
>JAKGSA010000722.1:103803-154870 GCA_033558755.1 Philaethria dido
TTTTTTTTGAGTTAGTTCACTTTAACTCTGAAATTACGATATATGTACATATATATGTATATAGCTAACGAATAAAGCTAGTATATAATATGTATAAAAGTGTAAGTGTATGAAGTGATGTTTGTTTAAAACACTTTAAGTGTAAATTAAAGCTTATATGTGTGTAATATAGTGATTGCATAATATTGATATGATTTTTTGAAGCCGAATATGATTTTTTTACATATTACTGTCTATATCCTTAAACTAATATAAAGTGAGTGTTACTTGTGACTTTATTATCCGTACTAGGCGTAAATTAATTGATAAGTCGACTTGCATATACATTTTTTAATATATTAATAGGAGAACTGCTTTCTTTATAGCGTGGTAAAAAATATTTAAATAATATGAAACAGATTTTACAGATAAATCTCAAAGTTTATAATTCCTGTCGTAATTATCACATATTTTTGATTTATCAACTTATTCACGCATGCTACGGATATAACCTAAAAGCTTGATAATATTGTAATTCATCTTTAAGCTTTTTTCTTTCATAATTTTAAAGCAAATCTAATTTAGAAGCGATTTACTTCATATTTATGTGTAAAGTATAGTGTTGTCTCTTTCCTTTTATTATAGATAGAAAAGGACAGCGTTATATGTTACCGATAAGTAAGCTTACAGCTAATATATATGCATGAGAAGATAATATGCCGCAGTTGTGTGTTTTCACAGTTTAACAAATAAATAAAAAAAGGTACATAAATTACTATAAAACTCATATTTCTTTGCGATATTATTTAACAAAATTCTTATAAGAATTAATTGTAAAAGGTTTTTTTGTAATAAATCACTAAAAATACATAATTATAATTTAATTCCTCTTCTATTTTAATATTATATATTTAACAATTTAAGTCGAAACTCGAATTTTGCAACATATCACCTTCATCCATGCATTCTATCTCTTTTCTTTCATTACAATTAGAAAAGGATAGCATTACATATATATTGTATGTAAGCTGTTAGTAACTTATTGATAAATTATCAAATAGTGAAGTTGAAGCAAAGCTTTATATTTATCCACTAACTGTTTTCCGCGACTTTGCATGCATAAAACACATTCATATTAATTACACATCATTATTTATATTATACGTAATTTGTATATATAAAACAAACACAATAGTATGTGCAATGTAATCAAGTTTTTAATCGATAGTCGCAAGTTCAAAATCCTCTTCGATTTCGGTTCATCGACTTACTATCGATTGTTATCTAAAATCACTTAAGCATTATTTAAATCTGCTGAATATCGATTAATATAGATTCATATCGACTGATTCTAGTATTGCCTACCTAATATTTACTAAGCCTAATTCGCTCCTACTGGCACTTTCAAATGAAAGTTATAAAAAATTGATTAAGTCTAATTTGAATTTGTTGAATATCAATTCACATTAACTAATATCGAGCAATATCGATTTTTATCCATTATTTATTAATATCGACTAACTTCGACTCACATTGATTCATATTACCTAATATCGAACAGTATCGACTAATATCGACTAATACAGATTCACATCGATTTACATTGGTTATCTAAAATTTTTATCTATTTTATCGTTTGAACCTAATTTGAATTTACTGCCGCACTAAATGTCACTTACAAACAATTTCCTTAGATGTATGGCTGGCGTTGATCTACATCGATTAATATCGACATCGACTAAAATCTATTCACATCATCTAATATCGATTCATAGTGACTAATATTGATTAGTATCGACTAATATCGAGTATTCTAACGTAACTTACCAACAATTTTCTTAGATATATGAGTGGTGTCAGCTCCACGCAGTCTCTCTAGATGTTCTCTTAGCTTCATATTCTTTTACAATTTTTTGTCGGTATCAAGTGTTTAGTTAATAGGACCGAGTTCAAAGACTAGCAAATCATTTTATTCAAAATCCGAATGACATACTTAGACAAAAAACTTTTTATCGATTAATACCAATTCAGATAGATTAATATTGATTTATATCGATTAATATTAATGCATATTTATTAATATAGACTATCTTCTACTACTATCGATTCATACTGACTAATATCGACTAATACAGATTTACATTGGTTTTATCGTTTGAACCCAATTTGAACCTACTACCGCACTAAATATCACTTACCACCAATTTCCTTAACATATGACTGGCGTCGATCTATATCGACTAAAATCGATTTACAGCGACTAAAATCTATTCATATCGACTAATATCGACTAAAATCGATTCAGATCGCTTACTATCGAGTAGTATAAATTAGTATCGACTTAATAGTATTCTAAAAGTGACTTACCAACAATTTCCTTAGATATATGAGTGGTGTCAGCTCCACGCAGTCTCTCTAGGTGTTCTCTTAGTTTCTTATTCTCAATCTCCAACTCTTCCACTTTGAATCTATCGGAATCGGGGTTGGATGGCGGCGATGTTAGACGATCTGTGGGCATTTGTTGTTTTTATATAATATAGCAGACAATTAGGCAGAGGGAACCTGAGAACCGACGTGTTAAGACACTCCGTTCCCCACTTTCCGCTGAGTAGAGGCACTGCGTGCTAAGTGGCGGAACTCAACGCCGCGCTTTGCCTTGTCACCAAACCCAGCAAAAGAAAATACTACATTTCCTGGAGTGGGAATCGAACCCACAACCTGTCGCGTTTATAGTACCTCGCTTGTACCTCTGCGCCACGACAGGAGACAGAAAGGATTGTTTGAAAACCATTTGTGCTGTGTATTATTAAAATAATTATGTTGTATATTATTAAATAGCAGCTTTAAGCACAATTGCGCATAGCAGGGCAATCAGAGAGAACAGTGTCAAAACACTCCGTTCTTCCGAATTCAAGATTTTGTCTTATCAGAGTGGGAAATGAGATGAAACATAATCGTTACGCCGAGTGGGAATCGAACCCACAACCAATCGCATTTACAGTCGCCATGTCCATAATACATAGAAATATATGATTTAATAAATTTAAAGTTAAACATTTTTAAAAAAACGAGAAGCTGCTTTCTATTATTATTTCTATTATATTCCTCATAACATTATTTTTATAAAAAAATATTAACTTTCTGCACTCCTCCATATAAACCTTAACTATGCCTTATTTCATACACCTCCGTCCGCATGTATTACATAAAAAGGGGTAAAAAGTTCTTCGTGTATTAATATATAAATATACATACTCATAAGCCTTTCTTCTAAATCTGCCGCTCGTTTGGAAGTTCTTGATAGTTCCCCTTGCAGTACAGATATTCTATTTTGCATTCGTAGTACTAGACCTGCGTCTGCCATCTATAAATAATATAAATATGAAAATAAAAATCGGTAAGTCTTGTCGTGGCGCAGAGGCACAAGCGTGCGACTGTACGATTCCCACTCCAAGAAATGGATTTTTTCATTTCTTGGGTTTGATAACAAAGCAAAGCGCGGCGTTGAGTTCCGCTACTCAGCACGCAATGCCTCAATTCGGCGGAAAGTGGGGAACGTAGTGTCTTAACACTAGGTTCCCTCTGCCTACCCTGCTATATGCGGGATACAGCGTGAAGCTATGTATGTATGTAAAAATCGGTTCAGGCGTGAATAGATTGATAAATCGAAAACGCATTAAAAGGCCACGTTTTTTTAACTTGTCAACCTGGGAATAAACTTTTGTTCAGGTCGTTTTACAATGGGGACTTTTTTCCATGATCATCATCATCAATATGATGGCATATGTATAACCACTATAAGATTTAATAGATAATAACAACGTAATGCGCTCAATATATTACGATTTATTTATATGACGAAAAATGTCGTCATGCCCATTGCAGACTTTTATGTGTATGACGAAATATTTTGCCATATCCAGTTATGTTTAAGTTATATTTTAAAACTCTGTTTTCATGTTATTTTAATACTTTATTTTCATCTGAATATGTTTGACTTTTTATAAAAAATCGTTTAATGGACTTGAACATACTTCAAGTTCACTAAACGATTTTTTTACGTCTGATAGGTATGTAGAATTAATCTTTACATTCATATTTCCTCGGTATATTTTGAAAATTACAATCTTGCAAAGTTGTAATTTTCAAAATATTTTAATATTTTTTGACTGTTATTTAGTCTTAATATAAAAATATTTTTAAAAATGCATCAAAATTTATCAATTAACTATCTCTTGTAAGAATTCCAAGAGACATAAGTTCAAATTTTGCTACAGCCAATAAACAATTAATAACAAAATAAAATCAAAACATCCCCATAGAAAAATGAAAAAAAAACCACATACCGGCATAGGTCCATTATGAGAGCCGGCCGACCAGTTGACGGCCTCCAACGCAGGGCGGGAAGTCTCCACCGACCGCACTGAACCGTACCCGAAGTCCTAGGAATATGTTAAAGTAGATTATAGGGAGTAGTGATATGGTTCTGTCTTTTATTTTTTTTATTACTTGTAGGCATTATGAATAATAAGACGATATCTTTGTTTTTTTTTATTATTCTGTCCAAGAATACTATAATGATATCAATGTGTGGAATTAAATACTGTTGACGCTCACCCGGGAGACTCATCATAGTTGTATATTTATTGTAAAAAAATTATTTTGAAAAGAGCAACTGTTGAGTTTCTTGCCGGCTCTTCTCAGCAAAACTGCCTTCCGAGCCGGTGGTAGCTTCCGTTAGGACTGACACGACTGACACCTTAGTAAATTGACGATTCGAAAGTCTTATTAAGCCTACTTGAATAAAGAATATTTTGATTTTGATTATGTTTTAAGAATCTTTCGCTCTTTGTGGCATAAGCAGAGAGATTTTTTTTCTATTTTTGTTTTGACTGGACCATTAAAAAAAATATATGTGTAATTCACCTATAAAATAAGAAATTAATTAAAAAGACTACAAATTCGTTTAAAAAAGAAGAAATAAAAAAAGATCGTACAAGATCGTACGTATTTTTTAAATTGCGAATAATTCAAAAACCACTCGTCAGATCTTAACTAAATTTAAACCACCACATCAAGATTGGTTCACCCAAAATTGGTCACCTTCTTATTTTTAAAAGTCGGATAATAAAAATATAGTAATTATTGTAACTGCACCTTTTTTAATATTAAAAAAAGACTTACATCTTCAACGGTAGTCTCTTGCTGTGAATTATTACTGGCGTCGGATAGAGAGCGTCTATGCTCTTTTGGTGCGGGGGCTCTGAAAAAAAAAAAAAAGAAAATTAATAACAGCTAAAAACATAAAAGTTAGTAGAACTTCATTAAATTATTTAAAAAAAACAACTTCACGATTTATCTCGCATATCAAGATAGTTGAAGAGAACCTAATGTCAAGACACTCCGTTTTCCATATACCATCGGAATTCAAGATATTGCGTGTTAAATGGCGAATTTCAACTACTAGACCGGAGAAATAGAATACTTATAATAATAAATATTTACTATTGTTATTACCTCGTTGGTAACTAAGCAAAGCGCAGCGTTGAGTTCCGCTACTCTGCACGCAATGCCTCAATTCAAATTGGAAAATGGGGAACGGAAATGTTAATAGAACGGAGTGTCTTAACACGTCGGTTCTCAGGTTCCCTCTACCTATCCTGCTATATGCGGGATACAGCGTGAAGCTAAAAAAATATCTCTTTTACCTCTGCATACAATCCAATCGTTCTTGCAATTCATACTGTGAAGATAATAACTTCTGTCGACTTTGCCTTTCCGATTCCAATTCGGAGCAAAGGGCCCTTTTTTCAGCTTCATGTTGTTTATCACGTTCTGTTAACAAAAAAATTATAATACATATAAAAGCAGGCTTTATTCCGCATACTAGGGTAGTCAGAGACAAGAGAAGCTAGTGACAATACACCCCGTTTGTCGCTTTCCGTCTGCATGTGAAACACTGCATGTTGAATAGTAGCATCTACTAAATGCATACATACATATATAGCTTCACACTGTATCCCGCATATAGCAGGGTAGGCAGAGGGAACCTAGTGTTAAGACACTCCGTTCCCCACTTTCCACCGAATAGAGGCATTGCGTGCTGAGTGGCAGAACTCAACGCCGCGCTTTGCCTTGTTACCAAACCCAGGAAATGAAAAATTCCATTTCCTGGAGTGGGAATCGAACCCACAACCTGACGCGCTGATAGGCAGATGCTGTTCTATTTTTTTAATGATCCTGATACTCGGAGGAATGATGGTGATAAAATAACTTTCATTTTAACGGTCAGGTAAAACAACTCAAAAAAAGTGGGGAACGGAGTGTCTTAACACTAGGTTCCCTCTGCCTACCCTGCTATATGCGGGATACAGCGTGAAGCTGTGTATGTATGTATGTAGGTAAAACAAAGTACGGCTGAGTTCCGCCATTCATCAAGCAATGTTTCAAATTTGGACGGAAGGAGGAGAGAACGGAGTGTCTTAACACTAGGTTCTCTCTATACTGCTAATAATATACAATATAAAAATAAATAATACCCTTCCAAAACTGAGCCCTCAATTCGTATTCCTTGGACCAAAACTCATGGTTATCATTGACTTCATCCGCTTCATTTATAATATGTTCTTGTGGTACCACCATTTTTTATTTAAAGTATTTAAATTATATACAAAAAAAAAAAACTAAATATATCGAAAATTATCTAAATATGAACACTTATAATTCAGATTTTAGCAAAAGAAAATGCACTAGAAAGTAAAAATATTACGAATAACTCAAAAACCACTCTTTAAACCTTAACTATATTCAAAAGGGACCACGTCAAAACCTAGCTATCATATAAAAAAAGAATCATCAAAATTGGTTCATCCATTAAAAAGTTATATGGTAATACACATACAAAAATAGAGTCGAATTGATAACACCTCCAGTCATTTTAATAGCATAAGAAGTTAATAAATGCTTATATATAAATATTATATTTTGAATAAGAAATGAATTTTATAACCTAAAAATTATACAGTCAAAAACAATAATAACTACTAGTGGCCCCGGTGAAGCGTTAACAACGCGTTGTCTTTAGCAATGTATTATATGTATATGTCACTTTATATAAACATGGATGGAACCATGGTAGTGTGTGTATTATTTAATTTAATAATTTAATATAGTCAAAAATAGCATTATGCACTCCTTCTCTATATAAACTGTAAGTGTGCCAAATTGCATGCTCCTCGGTTCGTTTAATATTCGTAAAAAGGGGTACAAAGTTTTTGCTTCACTTATTTATATATAGATGCCACGACAGCGTTTAGAATTTGTATCAAAATATTATATCTAAATATATAAACGTAAAAAGATTGATAGGCCGACATTTGAAAACTTGCAAAATATTATTAAACAATAAAATTGAAATTAAGAAAAAATAAGTACTTTCAAATAAAAAAAGTATTAAAAAAAATAATACAAAAACAGAATTAAAAAAAAAACTCAAAAATGCCTTAAAAAGTATGCATTCAAATTATCAACTAATTAACCCCTTCTACAGACAAATTACTAATACATCCTATATATAAACAATGACACTAAAAAAACACTAGACACTACACTTTTTTTCACTAAAAATCACTAAAATAAGCAAAACAACTAAGAAAAATTAAAAAAAACGAACCGTTTTAGGTTAATTATTAAGCGACACATAACAAATATTACATTATCTTCTAGATTAAATCTAATCGCGTTGATACTAATTCACTTTTCCATGTTAAATAATTGCGATAAAATACATACATGTAGTACTAATGGTTTAGTGGAATTAAGGAAGAGATCGTGGATTCGATTACCATTGCATAAAAATAAAACTTGTCTTTTTAGCTTCACGCCGTATCCCGCACAAAGCAGGGCAGGCAGAGGGAACCTGAGAACTGACGTGTTAAGACACTCTATTCTCTTTTAACATTTCCGTTTCCCATAAATAACTCGAGGGGTAATTAATATCGCCTGACGCAGAAGCACAAGCGTGCGACTGTAAACGCGACAGGTTGTGGGTTCGAGACACACTCCAGGAAATAGAATGTTTCATTTCCTAGGTTTGGTAACAAGGCAAAGCGCGGCGTTGAGTTCCGCCACTAAACACGCAATGCGTCAATTCGGCGGAAAGTGGGGAACGGAGTGTCTCAACACTAACCTCGCCTACCCTGCTATATGCGGGATACAGCGTGAAGCTATGTATGTATATATACACCACGCACTATCGTCAGTTTATTATTTATCTCCTAACCCAATTAGCGATAAGGCCGCCTTTTGTGCCTTACATTTTCATCTATTATTGTAATTTTTTTTCTATTTAATTATGTATTGTACAATAAAGTATACATAAATAATAAAAATAAATAAATCGAATTGAGAACCTGTTTTTTTTAAATCGGTTAAAAGAATAAAAAATCCTACCTTCAATAGCTAATTCATAATGTTCCTTATTACTCTTGAGCTCATTCGCTAATTTCACACTCTCTGCTTCCATTACTTCTTTGTTCTTCTTATAAACTTCTTCTATCGCCTTCTTCTCTTCTACCAACTTCTTTTTGCTCTCTTTCTCTTTCGTTATTTCTGTTCGTAGCTCGTTAAGGAGGTTGTCTTTGGTTATGATGTCCACTTTGAGCGCTCTAGCTTCCATTTCGACTAGTCTTAGTGCTTCTACCTTTGCTCTGTTGGTACAAAATTAAAAAACAATAATTAGTCAATATATAAATACGTGAAGCTTTTGTACCCCTTTTTACGAAAATTAAGCGACCGGAGGAGCATGAAAATTGGCACAATTCTAGTTTGTATAGAGAAGAAAATCAGAATGCTAATATATTTTTTAATATTGTATAAAAAGTATAATAAATTAATAAAATAAATGTCACACACACTATTATGGTTTGACTTGCATGTTTGTATAAGGCTACGTTACTAAGGCAACGCGTCAATTTACGTGTCATCTAGTAAAAAATATTTTATACTTTTGTTATATAACTTTACGAGGTTATTGCTCCTAAATTAGACATAAATAAAGTTTAACCTCTTTTATATCATCTATTTAAAACTACCTACTTCGCTTCGCTTGAATCTAGTGACAAAACACTCCGTTATCCTCTTTGCTATTAACACGTTAATATTGACTACATTAATATTGTTAGATCGTCGAATAAAAGAGAAACACTACTTTAATTGAATCGGTGAGTGCGGAAACAACATAAGTCACAAAAAATGCAATAATTCGTAATCGATTTAAACTAGCTTAGAAAAGAAAGTTATACACTTTTTTCTCCCTCCTGCAAAATTTGAAAATCCGGACTTACGTTATTTATTGATCTTAACAGTAGGGCAAGCACGAAAACTTGCGACAAGTATTTGTATCGTTATCGAAAGCATTTTGTATGGGAAAACTTTAGATCTTCTGACGCACGGTTTTTCTTTTCTTTTTATTTTTCAACTTCACTGTGTATCCCGCATATAGTAGGGTAGGCAGAGGGAACCAGAGAACCTAGTGTTAAGACACTCCATTCTCTTTCAACATTTCCGTTCTCCACTTTCCGCCAAATTAAGGCATTGCGTGTTGAGTGTCGGAACTCAACGCCGCGCTTTGCCTTGTTACCAAACCCAAGAAATGAAAATACTAAATTTTACATTGAGTGGAAATCGAACCCACAACCTGTCGCGTTTGCAGTTGCACGCTTGTGCCTCTGCGCCAAGACAGGCGTTACTTATAATTTATAAATACCTATCAATATAACATCCCCAAACTGGATTCAAACCCACTCACCTCAGTTCATCTATCTGAGCCTGCAAAGGTTCTATCTTCCTAGCCTTACTCTGGGCATCTTCCAGTCTTTGCTGTAGACTTATAATTTTGTTTTCCAGACCCTTATTTAATGACTTCACGTGATCTAAACTGCGTGCTTCGATACGCAAACGTTTGTAGAGACGACGAGCGTGCCAACGACGTATCTGAAATTAATTTCAATTTTTAGTTTGACAAAAATATTTTTAAAATACATTTGCTTGCGTGGGAATCGAACTCGCGACCCGCGATTTCTTTAAAATTACTACGGCGATCAGAAATAATGGGGTTTGAAGATTATACTACTGGTCAACAATTTGTATTAAATAAAAGATTTTTAAACGATTTTAAAAAGGAAGTTATCAATTCGATTTTTTTTTTGTGTCACTTCATAAGTTTTTACTGTGTAAACTAATTTTGATGATGCTCTCTTTATGTGATAGTTACTTAAAATAAAATGTACTGCAAAGTAAAATTATTACGAATAATTCATAAACTACACGTTGGGTCTTAACTTTATTTATATGGGACCACATCAGCACTATAACATGGTATCTCCACATAAAAAAGTTCGCATAATAAAAAGTCATGCGATAGAACACATAAAAAATGCAGTGAAATTGATAATCTCCTTCTTTTTTGATAGTTTAATCACACACTTAGGAAACGAAAAACATATTCAGATAACGTATAAAAATTTGAACGCAGCAAGATTCAAACCCGCGCCTCTAGTCCCCCGTCCTCGTGCTCTGACCACAGCGTTATGCGTTCTATATCCGGCTGTGTCAACATTCTTATACGCTTGTTAAAAATTGGGAAAGTGTGGAGAAAGCGGAAAGGGGAAGTAGGGAATGGAATTGTTGTAAGAGAACGGAGTGTCTCAACACTAGGTTCTCAGGTTCCCTCTGCCTACCCTGCTATATGCGGGATATAGTGTGAAGTTAAAAAAATAAATAAATAAAAAACTTATTTATGTTGTCAGCATCTCTAGCATCTTCGTAAAAAAATTTAAACGTTTTCTAAAAATGTTTAACCTTTTATTAACCTTCTCCTTTTTGAAGCCGGTAAAAACCCTATTTTCTATTTCATTTTCTTTATTACCTTCTAATAAATTTATTTAATATATAATATTTATACAAATATAAATAAAAACATATTACTCACAGCAGCCTGACATATAACTATTTGCTGTCTCCTCTTCCTTATACGTCGTCTCGCTAAGTAACCTCGCGCGTAACGTTGTAGGCCGATTGTCTGTGGATATAATCATATTTACTTTTATTTATTACTATAGTATAGTATATATAATTATAAGCGCGATGGTTTAGGGTTCGACTCCTAGTTTATATTTAAATTATTGTAATTTCCTTGCTCGGTTAGTTCCGACACTTTTTATTCAATGTATCGATTTTGGGTGATAAGTGAAGAATGTAGTGTTTTAACACAAAATGTTCAATTAATATAATATAAAAATACGTAAAAAAAACTTGGGATCCTTTTTACAAAAATTACGCGGACGGAGGAGCATGAAACTTGGCACACTTATAATTTATATAGAGAGGGAGTGCAGAATGATAATATATTTTTTAAATAATGCATAAAAAGTATAATAAATTAATAAAATAAATGTTACATACATTACCATGGTTTGACATGCATGTTTATATAAAGTGACATAAACGTTGCTAGGGAACGCGTTACTAACGCGTCAACGGGGACACTTACAAGTTTCAATATCTTCTTATTCTTATACAATCTCCTGGCTAAGTAACCACGAGCTCGCGCCTGGATAGACAGGATTAGACTTCTTAGACGGAGATAGCGGGTTCGAGCGAGCCAACCTCGTACTGTTTTTTGTATTTTAATCGCCGCTCGGTTACGACGGATCTCTTGGACTTTTCTGTTTGGATAGAAACGAGGTAAAGTAATATATATTCATGGGGTGAATATGTTGATAACTTGAAAATATATAGTTATTGAGGCAGGTTTATATAATATTAAGGTATTTTTAAAATTTGAAATTGATTGATTTGATTCACGTATTAAAATTAAACTATTTTAACTGAATACAAATACAAGCATTTTTTTGCTTAAATGGAGACTCCAGCATTATTAATGAAATTGTACTTTCTGGAACAATAAAGTTTTTATTCTTTATTCTTTGAATTAATTGTATTTCCATCCTGACCTCAAATTTTCATATATTTTCTAAAACAAAACAAGTATTTATATGTTATATATACTTAATAAATATTTAAAAATCCCCCATACCTCCTAACCAAGTACCCCCTAGCCCTCGCCTGTAGCCCTCTCAGAGCCGCGGCGAGGCGCGTGTACCGCCTGCGTGCTAGGAACCCGCGCACGCAACTTTGCACGCGCACGCAGTATAGACGCTGTAGATCTGCACGCACTTTTTCTAAGTACGCCACCTGAATTAAATTTTAAAACTACATTAATAGGTTATTATAAATATTGGAAAAAAATTAAATAACACTTCTTTTCATACAGTCAAAGAAACCACGTAGTTGACTGGCGAAACTAAACGCCGTGTTTTATGTTACAAAAGCGAGGAAATGAAAATTAATTCTACTAATTAATTCGTAATCGACTCCATAATGACTATGCCATAATGGCCCATCAACATTTCAAAATAATGCTCTTAAATCAGTATTTAAAATAAAATACCTATTATAAAAAGATAAACAAAGTAAAACTTCCTCCTCCCAAAATATTCCCTTCTCAACACTATAAGTAAAAATTAAAATTTAATAATTTAGTCATCATGGCGCAGTGCGACAATATCTTACTGTAAACGCGATTGATTGTGGGTTCAATTCTCACTTGAGATAAGGTATATACAAAGTACCACATTGAGTTTGACCACTCAGCACAATGTCTATAATTTAGACGCAAAGCAGAAAACGCAGAGAAGACACTCCATTGTCTAGACATTATGTTCTTTCTACCTACGCTTCTATAAAATAAAAACCATGAATCTATAACAAACACCGCAACTAATAAAATACATACACACACATAGCTTCACGCTGTATCCCGCATATAGTAAGGCAGAGGAACCTAGTGTTAAGACACTCGGTTTTCCACTTTTCCTTTCAATTGAGGTACTGCGTGCTGATTGGCGGAACTCAACGCCGCGCTTTGCCTTGTTATCAAACCCAGAAAATAATAAAATCTAAAACGATAACAAAACGATATCCTCTTTCATTCTTTACATCTCTTTCTCTTTCCAACAACGAACAAAAAAAAAGAGAAAAAACTACAGAATCACCTGTCCCGCTCTAAAGAATATTTTGGTAGCACCGAATTGATATTTATCCGGATCTTTTACATGTTGTTCTAGTATTTTAGAACATGTCTTCTTTATGTTCGCGCGGTCAATATCCTTGGAGCGACAGAGAAGGCGATACCTGGAAAAAGATGGAAATATTTAAAAATAAATAACATATTATAAATAACTTGATACAAATGTAAGTTTCAAACTTAGACTTTAATTAGAATAGAATAGAATAGAATAGAATAGAATAGAATAGAATAGAATAGAATAGAATAGAATAGAATAGAATAGAATAGAATAATCTTTATTGCACACACAATAAAATACAAAAGAAGAGGAAACAATAATATGAACTCATGTATCTATATGCAAAGGCGGTCTTATTGCTTCAAGCAATCTCTTACAGACAACCCTCGTTGAGTATCGGGACAAATGAAAAGAGGAAAAGGGAATAACGCTAGTGCAATTCAGTATAAATAAAAAAAAACTACTAGACTAGACTTTACTTATTTAATTTAATATCAAAATATATAAAATGTATGTTGGAAATACACTTTTGTATAATTAAGTAACGTACACGTTGCTAAGGAAACGTGTAATTTACTAAATGAAAATACTAGTGACTTCTATTCAACTCCGAGCTCGGGCTGTACTAACCTTTGAAAGAAGTCCTGGTATAGCCATCTTGATGGGAAACCAGCAGATGATATTCTTATGGTCTCTAAAACACCACATGCTCTGGAAAGAAAAAATATATTATTTTACATACATACATACATAGCTTCACGCTGTATCCCGCATATAGCAGGATAGGTAGAGGGAACCTAGTGTTAAGACACTCCGTTTGCCACTTTCCGCCGAATTGAGGCATTGCGTGCTGAGTGGCGGAACTCAACGCAACGTACATAAAAAGTGAAATAATTACGGCTAACTCAAAAAATACTTGTTAGATCTTATCTAAATTTTAGCCATGGATTGTTATCCAGATCAAAAAACACAGAATGATTTATCATCAATATTCATTTATCGTCCACATCTACAAACTAAATATAATATAAAACAAGAATAATCAAAATTGGTTCACGTAAAAAATATGCAGTAGCACACATAATCAAAAAAATACAATTAAAATCTAGAACATTCCTTCGAATCCTTTGTTGAAATTGAATAAAAATTATCAACAGAAGCGACAATGATAGTGATACAATAGTGATAGTGAACATTACCTCAACTGATGAACAGCCCTCGCGGCATCAAACTGGAACGCCTGTTTAGTATCATTTGGTTTGATACACCTCACGTAGTGAGGAGTGGTGGCGGAGAGTGTGGCCATTAGGGCGGAGAGTGACGCTCTAAACTGCGCACCCACTGTTTGTTTTTGACCGGAAGCGCGTCGTGGTGGTTGCTGGTGGGGGAAGGTTTATATTTTTATTATATGTATATATTAATATAATTTATGTATATGACGCCTGTCGTGGCGCAGAGGCACAAGCGTGCGACTGTAAACGTGACAGGTTGTGGGTTTGAGACAAACTCCAGGATGTAATTTTTCATTTCCTGGGTTTGGTAACAAGGCAAAACGCGGCGTTGAGTACCGTTACTCAGCACACAATGCCTTCATTCGGCGGGAAGTGGGGAACGGAGTGTCTTAACACTAGGTTCTCTCTGCCTACCCTGCTATGTGCGTGAAGTAAAAAAAATATATTTTTAAAACAATAACATTAACTTATATCAAAAATATTAATACTAAAAATAAGTTTAATTAACAATAAACCCATAGTGTTCACTTTTTTAAATGACTATTTTCATGACACACTTTTACCTATAAAAACCTAATTTTAAATGAACTAAGCCACAGTTGGTGTCGCATTGTCGTTACCCCACTCACAGTAAGACTGCCCGGCGGCATCGAAGGCGTAGTCCGTCGTCGCGAGGGCGGCGGCAGCGTGGCCGACTGCTCCAGGGGGGTCTCCGCGAACATCACGTGTATGAGGCGGCACGTGCTCGCCGATTTGATGCATTCCAGTTGCTCCTCCAACACTGTGTCCCTGTTCTTTTCCAGGAAACCCCCACATTGGTACTCCACGTTGTCGGCGAAATGTTTTATTATGAACGCTGGAATAAATTAATAAGAATTTCAACAAAAAAAAAACATCGACTTTAAATAAAATGTTGTAAAAAGTAACTTTATTATGAATAACTTAAAAACTGATCGTCAGATCACATTAAAAAAGTACATCATCATACACAAAAAATGATCAAAATTGTTTCACTCAGTAAAAAGTTATGCGATACACACGCACACACGTCAACAATACAGTCGAATTGATAACTTTTTTTTTAAAGTCGATTGAAAATAATATATTTCTAAGAATAATGTAATTTTGAATAATAAATATTATTTAAATTATTTTCATTTTCATTTTTAGAACAGCGTCGAGTTTTACAATTCATTAAAAAATAATTAAATTAAAGCGGGGAACAAAATTGTTAAAAGAGAACGGAGTGTCTAACACGTTGGTTCTCAGGTTCCCTCTGCCTACCCTGCTATGTGTGAGATACAGCGTGAATTGCAGTTACATCTAGATCTATTCAGTAGTTTGTGGGTGAAAGAGTAACAAACATCCTCAGAAACATTCGCTTTTATAACATTAGTAAGATGCTCGCTCATTTATTTTTCTTATACATTATGCAAAAACGTTTTTATTCCTATGCGTGCAAATAACCACTTAAAAATATTACACACAATAATTTCAACACCAAATTTACTAACGGCGTTAAACTCCGCAACATAAACTTACCAGCATTCCCAAACCTAGGCTTCATAAAATGCGGGTACTTCGCACACTTATCGTGTAACTTAGCAACGAAGCCGGGATCCGAACCCTGCGGCACTCTGCATTCCTCATCTAAGAGCGCCAACACACCTAAACGGTCCTCGATTAAGTTGATACAGGGTTGATTGTCGTAGAAATCTATCATTTTCCATGATATTTCCTCCTGAAAATTATATAATAAATAATAAGTATATATAACCGACTTCAATAAAACAGGACGTTATCAATTCGACTGTTATTTTTTATGTGTGTTACCATATAACTCTTTATTGGATAAAGCAATTTTGATGATGCTGTATTTATATGATAGGTAGTGATTCTGATGTGTTCCCATTTAAAGTGTAAGATCTGACAAGTTAAATAATGTTACCTTATACTGTATTTTATTTAAAGTAGATTTTCTTTTTTTTTTGTTCAAATCTTAATTATATATACATACATAGCTTCACGCTGTATCCCGCATATAGCAGGGTATGCAGAGGGAACCTAGTGTTAAGACACTCCGTTCTCCACTTTAAACCGAATTGAGGCATTGCGTCCTGAGTGGCGGAACTCAACGCCGCGATTCGCCTTGTTACCGAACCCAGGAAAAGAAAAATTTCATTTCCTGGATCGAACCCACAACCTGTCACGTTAACAATCGCACGCTTGTGCCTCTGCGCCACGACAGGCGACAGGCGACAGGCTTAATTATAATATTTGATATTTATAACAAAATACATAAAAATACTGAAAAAAAAATTACCTTTATATATTCATCTTGCTCCAATTTAAATACATGAGAATTGAACTGCTGTTGTAATTTTTCATTCGCATAATTAATACAGAACTGCTCAAACGAATTTATTTCAAACGTTTCAAAACCATAAATATCTAACACACCTAAAAAAAGCAGAAAAATATGGTATAATATATAGTAATTTAAATAACAAATTAGCTAAAAATTCTTGGCAAGGATATCAGGTTCATGTTTTAAATTATTGTATTACCATCGGAACCGGACACATGTGCAAATTTCTTACAATAATAGAGAGAAATACAAATAGAATAAAGGTAATAAAATCGTGTTAAAATTTTTGTATACTTAAAAAGATTTAAACCACACCTCAAATTATAACACCATTATGTTAAATAGCGGAGCTAAACATTACACTTTGTCTTACTAAAAAAGAGAAATGAAAATAATCAGAGCATAATCACTTTCCAGAATGGGAATCGAACCCACAATTAATCGCATTTACAGTCACACGCTGTTCTACTGCATCAAGAAAACATACTTTACGTTGCTAAGCAACCTACAACTTTATGATGTGGCTTTTTGTGACTGTATGCTTCGTAAAAGAAATATAACTTCAAAAACATAAAAAATGCCACATACCAATAAAATGTCTCTTAGCACACCCAGTATCGAGGGCCCTATTGACCCCATGGACCAACCACGCAAACATCTCCCCATACATTCTCTTGGCTAAGGCGTCCCTCGCGAAGGCTGCTTTTTGTATGTCCATACGGGACACTATGACCTCATGTGCGGACGCGATACGTCGGTGTGTGAGCCATCGGGATAGTTCCGGCTTCGATATCCCGAGTAGTGCACATACTGTTATTAGATGAGGGTCGTCTGACTGGAATGAAATAAACGAAGAATCTAGTGACAAAATACTCCGTTTTCCACTACCTACTCTCATCAATAATTTATATTAGGTGTCAAATGGCAAAAGTCAACGAAATACTAGAGAAAAATACGAAAATTAATTTAAAAATGTAATTATAATAAACTAAATTCTTTTAAATTTCGACCCCATATGTGACCCACACAAATATCTCAAATGGCGAAACTCAAGGTAATGCTAGAAAGGGATATGAAAATAAATTTAAACCCCAAACCCATATATGAGCCATACAAATATCTCTTTATATATTCTCTTAACTAAGCCATCTATAGGTCCATATGGGACACTATGGCCTCATGCGCGGACGCGATACGACGGTGTGTGAGCCATCGAGATAGTTCCGGCTTCGATATCCCGAGTAGTGCACACACTGTTATTAGGTGGGGGTCGTCTGACTGGAATGAAATAAACGAAGAATCTAGTGTTGAAACACTTCGTTTTCCACTACCTACTCTCATCCCTAATTTATATTAGATGTCAAATAGCGAAACACAACATAATGCTAGAGAGGGATATGAATTCAATTAAATATTTAACTAAGAAAGAATGAGAATATCTCGTCATATATATTTTAGCTAAGCCGTCTGTATTTCCATACGGGACACAATGACTTCATGCGCGGACGCGATACGACGGTGTGTGAGCCATCAGGAATTAAATAATTTAAAATTGGCTATATTTCCCCGAACGGCTATCAAACCCTCAACCAATCACTAAATGTGATTGGTTGAGGGTTTGATGACAATTCAGACAATATCCCACGGAGCCATGACGGCCTCAAAAAATAATATTAAATGAAATACTTCAAGTAATCCAAACGTTACAAGACTATAAATTTATTTTTGTTCCCAATTACCCCAAACATCCCCATTTTTTTATAGATAACGGAAGATAAGTAAAATTATCAAAATTATCTTTATTTCCATTTACCCCAAACAACCCCACATTACCCCCAACACATCCCTACATGCCCAAAACACCCCCAAACACCCCCACAACTCACATCAATATAAGCCCCTTCTCCATCAGTATCATCATCAGGGTCAGCAGTCATCTCTATGTTACCCAGATGTAAAATGGCCGCCAGCACAGTGAACATGTTCTGCTGTTCTGTATCTGATACACCTGGGAAAGAAATAATAGTTTAAATATAGAGAATAGCTAAGGAAGATTGCAGGCGGTGTTAAGCTCCGCTTTTTATTATCGTCTTGTCGCCTTGGTCTATACCGTTAGTTTTGCCATTGGCATGCCCGGTCGTTAAAATGTTAACATGTAATGTTTCGAATTCGGACGGAATGAGGAGATCGGAGTGTCTTAACACTAGGTTATCTTCGATGGTAGCCGCTTTGCAGGATAAAGCGTGAAAAGGTTTTTTATTAAATATTTTTATAAATTTTAATAACACACTTAGGATAATAACAAAAATAAATTGTAACAAGCGTATAATAATTTCGACATATCGCGATAAGAACGTATGGTTTAGCAGTCATCAAGATCAATCAGACGGTTTCCAGGAGATGTGGGTTCAAATCTGACAACGATAATTTTTTTTATACATTTTACTAAAAAAGACATACATTATCCGCATTATGTATAAAAAATATGCATAGATGAACCCTTTAAAGTAATAAAAATTACATAATTACAACTTTGTATACAAAATTATAAAAAAAGTCTGTTTTCTCGCAGGATTCACATTGATTACGCTTGTTACATGCTCATCCACTTCCACAGGTTGACTGAAAGAAATTTCTCTCAGAAATAAGTCCACCATTGTAGACTAAATTATTGTATATACTTTCTCCCATGTATTTTTTTAAGTACAATAAAGAATATATTCACATAGTACCTATTATCTAGATACTTCACTCTCCACTTTTTATCCAAATTATTATTCCTAGACATCGCACGTTAATTGGCGGAACTTAACGCCAAAACAAAAAAATACACAAAACAACATAAACTTTTAAATAATATTTAATATTTTCGTTTCCTGGGTCTGGTAACAAGGCAAAGCGCGGCATTGAGTTCCGCCATGCAGCACGCAATACCTCAATTCGGCGGAAAGTGGGGAAAGGAGTGTCTTAACACTATGATACTCAGGTTCCCTCTGCCTATCCTGCTATATGCGGGATACAGCTAGAGGCTAAAAAAAGAAATAACCCATAAACTTACCTAAGGTAGTAAGTGCATTTTTAGTTTCATTGAACGCTCTCAAATCATCAACGCCATCTATTTCAGGACTGCCACCTTGATTTAGATAATGGAATGAATCTTGATGATCTGTGGAGTAAGAAAAATATATTCATTATTTTATAATATTGTAAATGGCTGAGCAAGTAAAATGATAGTGTATGTTGATAATTCTTTTTAATAAATACTCCATTTTACTTTACAATTTGATGTAAAATTTCAATTTTAGGTGTTTGTACTCTTACTCTTACTTTAAAGCGAACATGATTTATTTATCTTTAAACATATTTTCTCAATATTTTCCTCATCCTCTGTCTTTACCTAGCTTCAACACAAGATGATGAGATCCGTCAACAACAAAGTAAGAAAAAAATAGTAAAAATGAAACTAGGTAAAGTAGCTTCATTCTTAGTAATTGTACCTACTATAAAACAAACATAATCTATCCATTTTGTTTTCCCACATATTACCTCTCTCACTCTCTCTCTATCTCTCTGTTTCTCCCTCTCTACTCTCTCTCACATACTTATTTAAAAATTGACATATATACAAAAGTACAAGTTTATAAGTCCCTCTTATTCCTACTCACACACATCTATTTCTTGTTCACTCTCGCACCATCTCTCTCTCTCCACTCACCCAACTTCAACTCGGGCATATAGTCCGCGGCGGCACACAGCTGGTAGAACACGTGGTAGTTCCTCTCGCCCGCGCTCTGGTACACGACCCTGGACTTCTCCAGCAGGTATGTCCTCATGCTGGCGCCGGATATCCGGTACTGCTGGTCGAAGTGGATCTCTATGAACTTGCCGAAGCGGGAGGAGTTGTCGTTTCTTGTTGTTTTCGCGTTGCCTATTGCCTGGAATTGGGAAAAAATTATATAGGTATACTATTTGATTAAGATATGTTGGAACATGAATACGCGGCGTTGAGTTCCGTAATTCAATATGCAATGTCTTTAAAAACGGTGAAGAGAATAGAAGAGAAAAGAGTATATGAATATTAGGTTCTGACATATTATATCAGATATAGGTGGAGCTAAGATATCTATGTGATTTGACCTAAGATCTGATGCATTCATTCGAAAAATACCTATATTTATATAAACATATGCATTCCATTATTTAAAATCAATTTTATGTATCATTATTATTTTATAAATAAAAAAGAAAATCCAGTCTTTTCGAGAAGACCGTGGTCTACTACAGACAGTTACAAAAAATTGCAAGAAATCAAGCATACCGAAAAACATCAGAATTTAAACTTCGGTTTAAAGTTCAATTCCCACTTGGCCAGTAATTAATTTTAATTTCCATTTCTCCACTCCAGTAACAAATTTTTATTTCCATTTCTCCACTGTGATGACACATGAAAAAGAGCAGCATTAAATTCCGCCACTCAACACGTAATGTGTCATTCGAGCGAAAAGAACATAATGTCTTGACATTAAGTTCTCTATCACCCTGGTATATACGAAAAGGATAAAGCTAAAAAAAAACTAATATTTACCTCCATAATAGGACTTGAAGCTAGGACCTTCCGTTCGACTTGCGTCTCACTGGCATTACCGCCGACCGCCGCAAAATATCTCATTGCATACTTGGCTGAAACTGTTTTACCCGCGCCTGACTCTCCACTCACTATAAACAAGAAAACATGTATATTAAGTAATTTAGTAATTGTTTTTAGGAAATAAATTAAAAAAATTAACGTAGCCGGACTCGAACCCGTTTCTGTTGAGTAATTTTCAAGAGCTCTGACCGCTGAGCCATACGCTCTTATCTAGCTACGACGAAATAAAAAAAAAAAAATTAAAAATGTTTTACTATATTTAGGTGTGTCATCATACAGCCATTAGTAATAATAAAAATAATTTAGTAAAAACACACCAACACACTAATATGCTATATACTTACAAAATAAATAAAATATTTTTCGAGTTTATGTTTTGAAAAATATTTCTATATAACTATAGTTAAGAATCCGGACACAAGTGTACATTTTGAGACAAAACGAACGACGAGATAAAGTCAAAATAATTGTAAGATTTTTTCCATGGCTAATAAAAACGTCACAAAAATAAATAATAATAACTTGTCTTATATTAATATTATAAATATTTGTTTTATTTTTAAAATTTAATTAACTAATATATATTTTTTAATTAGTTATAACTTATAACTCTTATAATTCTTTCCCCCAAAAATAACAAATACTAACCTATAATACTCTGATCCTGCCTCTCCCTCTCAAGTTTAGTGTAGGCCTCTTCGGAAACCGCAAATATATGGGGATCCAGGTCACCCATAGACTGGCCACGATACGCCATGATGGTTTCATCACCTAAAATAATAATGTTATATATTTATAACATAGAAATAATAATGGGCAATACTATCATTTTATAAATAAAAAGAACATGAAGAAACAAGAAGAAAACAAGAAGAAGACAATGGTCTTCACCAAAAGACGATGTTCTTCTTATGGTCTACTACATGAGACGATTACAAAAACACGTATTCAATAAATTTATACAATTTATTAAAAATAGCTATCGCGGCGCAGTGAGACAGTGTCAGACTGTAAACTCGAGTGGTTGTGGATTCCATTTCCATTCGAGGGTAAGATTACATTTAAATTATTTTCATTTCAGCGTTCGGGTAAAACAAAATGCAACGTTGAGTTCCGCTACTTAACACGCAATATCTTTACATTTTCTTTAAAAATACATACCATATATAGGCAAGTCATAATATGGGTTGATAGCGACGAGCACGATTCCACAATACGTATATATTGCATTGCGATCACAAAATCTGAAATAAAATAATTATTGTGTTAAGAGAAGACCAAAAAAGTTTACTAGTAAAGTCAAGTCTACTCTTAGTCTATTGAATAGACCGTGAGCCTCAATTAAAAAAAATGTATTCTTTTTTAGTAAAGTATTTTAATCTTTTAACAGGAGACTATGGTCTATTCTTATTCTATAGTCTATTCTTGGTCTATTGAGCAGACTGAACGATCTACTCACAAAATATTATATTTCATTTTTTAACATACGTCATAAAGTTAATTTTTCAGAAAGCAAGTAATATCAATTTTAAATATACATAAATATTATTATACATACATATATACATAGCTTCACGCTGTATTCCGCACATAACAGGGTAGGCAGAGACACTAGGTTCCAGTGTTAAGACACTCCGTTCCCCACTTTCCGCCGAATTGAGGCATTGCGTGCTGAGTGGCGGAACTTAACGCCACACTTTGCCTTGTTACCAAACCCAGGAAATGAAAAAATCAATTTCCTGAACTGGGAATCGAACCCACAACCTGTTGCGTTTACCGTCGCACGCTTGTGCCTCTGCGCCACAACAGGCGTTAAAGCAAGGCATATTATTATGTCACATAACTTACTAAGATTCTCTTATTTAAACAAGTGTTACAACATTTCTGTAAACAAAAAAAGGCAGAATGATAAAGTACTCAATGTTTATATGTAAAATATGAATAAAGGAACCTAAATAGTTACATTTTAATAATTATAACTCACATTTATCATATTTACGTGAAAGAAAAATTTAAAACCTCATATAACGAAAACTATGCGAACAGAGGAAAACACATGAAATTTGGCACAGTTGAAGTTTATATGAATAAACCTGTCATAAAAAATATGTTGACGCCTGTCGTGGCGCAGAGGCACAAGCGTGCGACTGTAAACGCGACAGGTTGTGGGTTCAATACGTACTCCAGGAAATGGAATTTTTCATTTCCTAGGTTTGCTAATTTGAGGTATTGCACTCAGCACGCAATGCCTCAAATTCAGCGGCAAGTGCGGAACGGAGTGTCTTAACACTAGGTTCCCTCTGCCTACCCAGCTATATGCGGGATACAGCGTGAAGCTATGTGTGTATGTACGTTATATGAAGAACATATTACACACACTACTGTGTTTTTGATACACGCTACTGTACAATGATATATACGTCTGGAAAAGAAAGAAATCCTTTGAGAAATCTTCTTTTATTGCTCCCCTACACTCCCCAACTTCCTGTACGCCACATTTGATGTTTCTATATGCAATAGATTCATCAATACGTTGTCTGTTAGTCACTTAGTAATGCAAGTTTTATATATATACATATATAGATTAAATATATACAAAATAATTTAACATGTACTAATATAATTATCTGTACAGGACGTAATTCTAACTCTCGCCCTGATAATACGGTCAAGGTCGTTGGAGAATAGACTATGACAATAATTATTAATTTATATTTAATAGGCTTTGTTTAACTATTCTATGTTATTTACTGAAAAAAAAAGCATTTTCGTAGGTTTTTTGTATATTTATATATTTTTCACGCAAAAACCTACTGTACAAATTTAGATGAAACTTTAAAATAATATAGCGTATAATCGTACATTACAACAACTATAATTTATAGATTTTGAGAAATTAAAGTCTATGTGTTATTCTTATGTATAAGTTATATTACTGTATAAACTTTCATCTAGATACGTTCAGCAGTTTTCACGTGAAAGAGTAACCACCATATTTACCATCCATACACCATATTTATTTACCATATCTGTAAGGATGGACCTCACAAAATTTCGCTTTTAAAATAAAAAATTTAAAAGTAGTTAAGTAGAAAGAGGAACTCGGACACAGAGGGCCCCTTAAAACTACACTTAGGTCCCAAACCCCCGGCTACTAATCCATGAAATATTAAGAAGGTTCTTCTCTAATTAAGCGCTAATTAACGTCTATGAGTATGAATATTACCTGACTTTAAGATTATGTAAAACGGCCGGCTCGTGCAGATATGAGAGTGACGTCAGGTCATTCTGCCCAATGAGTAGTGAGGGGTTCCGTAGCGGTGGGAGCTTCGTTTCGTCTGTTATCTGCAAACAATTTTTATTAATAAATAATATATTATGTTATTTGTCAATTAAAAAAGTATTTCTTTAGTTTCACGTTGCATCCCGCACATAGCAGGGCAGGCAGAGGGAACCAGAGAACCTAGTGTAAAAACACTCCGTTCTCTTTTAACATTTCCGTTCCCTACTTTCAGCCGAATTGAAGCATTGCGTACTGAGGGGCAGAATTCAACGCCGATAATATATTCCAAACATATATATCAATATACAAAAAGCAGCTTCACGCTTTATCCCGCATAGCAGGACAGTCATAATAGGTTCAGGGAAAATTGGGAGTTCCTATGACCTCGGTTAGTAGCGGTCGAGGAGGAACAACATGAGGTTTTAGTGGGTATACGGACAGTCTACATTTACCAGTCCAGGGTCCCAAATAACCCATCCGACTCCCTAATCGAGCGGATATCTGTAAGGGATTTCCTCAATATAAAAAAAGGTAATCAGGGAGAACCTAGTACCTAAGCATTCCGTTCTTCATTTCCAGCCCATTCGCAGAGTTTTATGCTAATATTAATATATTATTAATAATTTACTAAAGAAATAGGACAGTGTATAATTATGATATAGGGGACCTATACATAAAAATATACGAGGTGTGTTCAAAAAGTAAGGTGACTTTGTATTTTTGGCCAAAAAAATCTCTCACCAGCAAAGATGAATGATGAGCAATTTCGGAACAAACTTCGCTGACACACGTCTCATGCCCAAAACGTTAGAAAAAATTTCATGGCACGAGCCAAGCGATATACCAACATCCTCAGCAACTTCTCTGATAGTGATTCGACGATTTTCCAGAACAATTTTCTTCACTGCTTGAACGTTTTCATCAGTTGTTGACGTGCTTGGGCGTCCAGAGCGAGGCTCGTCATTGGCATCTTCCCGGCCATCTTGGAAGAGTTTGTACCACTTGTAAACATTTTTTTTACTCAGAACAGTTTCATCGTATGCCACTGTCAACATTTTAAGTGTTTCGGAGCACTTTATTTTATTTTTTACACAAAATTTGATGCAAATCCTTTGATCCATATTTTTCGATAGCAAGAAATCGCCGAGCACGCAAAACACTTATAACCTTTACGCCTCTCCCAACCAAACAAAAAATGCTATACACTTGAAACTTGGTACAGATGTTCGGGAAGAGTGTACCAACATAACAAAATAAAAAAATCGATAATCGAAAGTACGTTGCCCGCCAAATTTGAAAAGTCACCTTACTTTTTGAACACACCTCGTATATTCATGCAATATATATACTATCAAACAGACAAACGAACAATCACAACAATTTTCATTTAAACTGGGATTCAAACCCACATACATAATTATCAACTATTAAGATTAGTTCCATAATTTATTCATTCACCTTTTACACGAATGAGTGAGTGAATGAATGAATGAATGAAAGAATGAATAAATTAATTAAATTATATTGTAATCTCATTTCCAAAGGAAAAATGTGTATTTGCAATTTAAACACGGCAGAAGTGAAACTTCAGATTAGTAGCCTACAAAAGAATGAGTTAACATTACATTTATTACATACCGTGTAATACATTTTGTTCTTTTATTTATTTATTTATTAACAGTACTTATATGAGCAAGGAAATCGCTGGAATGTCAGGTTTTGTAAAACCTTGGATATCTCACTAGAATTCCCTGTGCGGAGATATCCAATGATTCCTGAACGGATGAGGTGTTGTACTTTTAGAGTTATTGACAAATAATAAAAGAAATAAGGGAAAGAAAATGAAAATAATATAAAGGAAAGGAAATTTTCTGTCATTCTTTCGCTTAAGGTGTGTTTCTTCAACGTGACGCATTTTTGTTACATACAATTTCAAATCATAATAAATCTAAAGAAATTTTACTCCAAAAATACAATTATCCATATAAACAAAATATACATACTTTAATCTGTCTAATTTCGCCGGTCTGGTCTATTTTCACTATGAGAACACCGGAACGGTAGTCGCTGGTGACCGTAGCACCTTCCCAAACCTTCACCGGGTGTTCCACCCAGATTCGGGCGTCCTGAAAAAGAAAAATATCATTAAAAAAATAATATAACAGGACAAAGTCTAGTGTTAAAACACTCCTTTTTCCAGTTTTTATACATTCTACATACTTTTATTCATTATTATGTGTTGGTAGATGAAGCTCAACACCATGTTTTTCTAATAGCGAAAATATTTTTAATTAATAAAAATAGGGATCGAACCCACAACCATAATTTCTGCCTTAATTTTCCAATGGCAGCCTATACAAACATTCCCTCGAATGGGAATCGAACCCACAACCAACCGCCTTTACACTCTATCCCACTGCGCCATAATGACCTATATATATAAAAAAACTAACTAAGGCATGATAAGCAATAACTTAAGCCTGACTTAAAGAAGAAAAAAATGCACTTATACGTATTAGAATACTCATTAATATTGATTGCGTTATGCAACTCGCGAGTTATGCAACCAACAAGTTGCAATCAATCAATACTAGTTCACTGCCCTTGTAAAGAAAATTAATGACATCGGTATTACTGCGGGATCTTATGGAAATATTTTTTTTTGTCAAGAGAGAGTGTTTGATTGCAAGCAATTAGAAGTAAATTAGTGTGGGTTCGATTATCACTTGACGCAATGATTATATTTATTTCCATTTCTGGTAGGTCATAGCGTCTGCAACTCACTCGAATTTGGGCGGAAAGTGCCGTTCGGAGTGTCTTAACATTGGGTTTTATCTACCATGATATGTCACAAGTAGTATATAACATTTTTTAACGTCGGCAACTCGGTTACCGGCGACCAAAACATAGGCAACTATAACCAGAAGACCAAGCCGAGCGACAGAAAATACAAGTAAACTATAGTAAGTTACAGTCGCCGAATACAAAGTTGCCGGCGACTAGTCGACAGTGCGGATAAGCTCTAACGCCGACGAATGTGACCTATATTTATGTATTAAGAAAACTGCGCAACATTATTTTAACCACTTTGAATTGCTCATAGTTTACGATAATACAATATTATCATAGCATTACCCTGATGTCCTCGCCAGAATCACTAGGACACTGATGGGAAACGAAGAACGCACTTTATTTTATGAATTACTTTTATTACTATGGAAATTTACTTAGAAACGTAATTACAAATTATTTTAAAAGATGATAAAAATATTGTCTCGAGTGTAAATTATTCTGCGGCGTTGAGTTCCGCCACTCAGCACGCAATAACTCAATTCGGCGAAAAGTGGGGAATGGAATTGTTTTAAGAGAACGGAGTGTCTTAAAACTAGGTTCTCAGGTTCCCTCTGGCTACCCTGCTATATGCGGGATACAGCGTGAAATTAAAAAAAAAAAAGTTAAATTATTCTTGTGTACCTGATCTTCCTAATAACTACATCAGACTGATGCAATGAAAATATGATATTGTCATTGTATCCAGACACCTGTGCAAATTTTCAAATTCATTAAAATCATTTTATTTTCAGATTATTTCCGAAAAGAAAGATATACAATGTAAACCAGTATACCATGAGTTAGAGAGGGGAGCTCGGGTAAATGACTGACAATTACGTCCAAACGTTGTAAATACGCATTAAAAGTCAAACAATGTCAGAGCGTGACCATATCTAGTCGAATTAATCCTAGCGATTCTGCCTTTGAAGTATATCCAAGAGACTAACTGATGACAGTCCCCTTAAAAGCATTAGCACTCTCCCGACTCTCCATCCAACATCCGATTTATTAATTAAAATCGCACGTGTTGACGATGGACAAATCCTATATTAAATACAGTTAATTTGACTTTGCCCACGACAGCGTCTACAGACGGTCCGCTGAGCATAAATGTATTGAATCCAATTAACGGGAATTAGCACACCCACATTGGTAAAAATAACAATCAAATTATGTTACTAAATAATACTATTTTAACCGGATTAATTGTGTATATTTTCTCTGTTTTTCTCCATCTGTGTTCTAGTGGTAAGACGCCTATACAACTCGGTTCCCACTGACTTGAATTATTATTCACGCTGTATTCCGCATATAGCAGAGTAGGTAGAGGGAACCTAGTGTTAAGACACTCCGTTCCCCACTTTCCGCCGAATCGAGACATTGCGTGCTGAGTGGCGGAACTCAACGCCGCGCTTTGCCTTGTTACCAAACCCAGGAAATGAAAAATTCCATTTCCTGAAGTGGGAATCCAACCCACAACCTATCACGTTTACACTCGCACGCTTGTGCCTCTGCGCCACGACAGGCGTTAATGTCCTTCACTTTTCATCAAAACTCGTAACATTGCGTGTTGAGTGGCGGAACACAACGCCGCGTTTTGTCCTACGACAGCAGGAAATCGAAAATAATTTAATTACAATCACCCCCTCGAGTAAGGATCGTACCTACGGCCATCGTGCTTACAGTCAAAATTTACCACTGCGTTATGAATGCAGTTTACATTATTTAGTAATATAATATAACGGCTTAGTAAAGATCATGAAAACTAGTTTTAAAGGTGTACTTGTGACATTTAAATAACATTGTATGTGTTTATTTAGATTTGTAATTTATAGTAGTCTGGTTAAAGCGTAAGAAAGCGCGGCGTTGAGTTCCGTCGAATTGAAGCAGAGATTGCATGCTTAGTGGCTGAACTCAACGCCACGCTTTGCCTTGTTACCAGAGCGAGGAAATGAAAACACTAAATATTAATTAGTACTAGTGTCCCTGTTGACGCGTTAACAACGCGTTGTCTTTAGCAATGTATATGTCACTTATATATACATGTCAAAAGCAAGGTAGAGTGTGTAATATTTATTTTATTAATTTAAAATACTTTTTGTGCATTATTTTATAAAATATTATAATTCCGCACTCCTTCGCTATATAAACTATAAGCGTGCCAAGTTTCTTGCTCCTCCGTCCGCTTAATTTTCGTAAAAAGGGGTACAAAATTTTATCTTTACGTATTTATATATAGATAAATATTTAATATTTCATTCCCCGGAAATCGAATCCACAACCAGCCGTGTTTATAGTTTCACACTTAAGCCTGTGTGTCACGAGGGATTTATAACAAAAAAAACAGACTTCAATTCAGGGGTCTTATAACAAACGCGGCAGTCCATCACATTTTGTAAGATTCCAAGTTAACTGACATAGCTTAGGATTAAAATACAGATTAAAATAAACTATATCGAAATTATACTTAACGAAATACATTACAACTAAAAGTATATAGTATTCTTGCATTGTTATCTGTTTTTTTGTAAATTACATTAGCTGGACTTTGCCACCTTAGTTATTACACCTCTAAATTATCCTTATACCGTCAAAATAGGCCAAAAATAAAAAATGGAGTGATTGATTACTACTATTAAATACACTTTCTTCTTCACCACTCTATCAATATTCACCACTTCTTCACTAGTCTATCTACCAATCAGTGAATATAAGAAAAATTTGGAATGCTTGTTTAACACTTCTCGCTGTTAAACCTGCTTGAAAATTGGCACTATAGTCCAAATCTTTTAACAATAAATTATTTTCAATAGATACTAATTCTTTAATATTTTTGCTAGGAGGAACAGGAATACGGAGAATTTAGGAAATCCCGTCCGAATACACGTAGTGTCTCGAAACATTATGTGTCACTAGGGCGGGAAATGAAAATAAGTTTAAATTCACGCTTTATCCCTAGCGGGGTAGTCAGACAGTACGAAGCGCCAAACGCTATGGTTCCTGCATACCTCTTTCACCTCGTTCATAGTCATTAACCTCTTCATATATGCCCTCCGGGGGTCAAGCTTTTTACGTGACCTTCCTCCAGTATCATTGATACTGTGTTCTCGAAGGTCAACCGAGGTGTCTCCCTACCTCCCTGGCCACTTACCTTTGCTTAATATATCTTTCTCACCATTCTTTCAACACTCATCCTCTCGATGTGCTGAAACCATCTACAGTACGTTCTTTATTCTTGAAAATAATTTAAGCATAATCATTTTCCCGAGCGAAAATTGATCCATAATCACTCGCGTTTCAAGGCAGACACTGTCCTATTCCATACCTCCATTCATTAAGACAGAATAAAAATAATTAAAAAATCAAAAAAATCTAATACCAACTTCTCCCTGCGGTGACAATCGACGATATATTTCCATCTAAGTAGTACATATACACGAAGAACTAAACTTGTTTTGTTAGCGGAACCACAACAACTGAAGTCATTAAATCATTGAATAAGCCTTAGCTTATATTAATAATTTAATTAAGGTACATCTTCCTAAAAACATTCTTGGTTTTATTTCCCTTCAAAATTATGCAGAGACGATTAAGATTTTAACGAAAAAAAAGAAAATTAATTTCAAAACAATACAATACTTTTTATATTACGAATAACTCAAAAACTACTTGTCCAATCTAAACTATATTTAAATGACAACAAATATGAAGTAGTAGCTTTCATATAAAAAAGTATCATCAAAATTAGTTCAGCCAATAAAAAAATATGCGGTAACACATAAAGAAATACACTAAATTTCCATTTAGTATATATTCAGAAAGACACAAGTCTTTAAATCTGGAGTCATTAAATCATTGAATCAACAAATTATAATAAGCTTTAGCATATATAAAAATTTAATTAAGATTTCCTCCATCTTATAAAAAATTACAACAAAATATAAAATATGTATATATTTGTTTTTTAGCTTCACGCTGTATCCCGCATATAGCAGGGTAGGCAAAGAGAACCTAAGAACCTAGTATTAAGAGACTCCTTTCTCCACTTTCCGCCGAATTGAGGCATTGCGTGCCGAGTGGCGGAACTCAACGCCGTGCTTTGCCTTCTTACCAAACCCAGGAAATGAAAATAATAAATTTTTACATTTCTTCTGAAGTGGGAATCAAACCCATAACCTGTCGCGTTTACGTCGCACGCTTATACTTCTACGCTACGACAGGCGTTAAAAAAATAAAGATATAAAATAAATAAATAGTCATAAAGAATAGGCCATCGTTGCGCAGTAGGAAAGCGTCTAACTGTGTAACGCGAGTGGTTGTGGGTCCTGTTCCCACTCGAGGACATGATTGTAAAATTAGTTTATAACGTTCATTTCCCAGCTCTTGTTAGGCGCAGCGAGACGTTGAGTTCAACCACTCCTTACCATATCTCGATGGAAAGTGAAGTCAGGAGTGTCTTGTCATTAATTTGATTTAAAATTATATAGAAAATAAGTTATCTAAGAAAGCATTTTCACGCTTTATCCAGCAAAGCAGGGTAGCAGTTGCGAGGCGTCCATAAAACACGGGTCCCACCGGCATACCTAACTTTTTAAAGTACAAGTATGAGACAGACAATTCGATAGTAAAATTACTAAATACCTTTACATCCTATACCGGCTTCCCTAACCGCGCTATATATTACCAGAGCGGAGATAATAATAGTTTAAATACAAGTTACCTAGCTATTATAAACATATATGGCATTCAACAGAGTTAAACACCGTTTTGACGTGTTATAATTAGAGTTACGTTGCTCATAATTCAAATTTTGTCATACATATCACCTTCATCAATTCATATCGTCAATTACTTAACAAATTGCATAAATAAAAGATAAAGGAATAAAGTTCTTTTTGTAAAAATAAAAATTATCTTATCTTTGATATTATCATTATTAAATACAATTTTAACCGATTTCAAGAAAGAGGGGTCTCAATTCGACTTGGAATTTTATGTATGTTACCGCATTGCTTTTTAATGAGTGAACCAATTTTGATGATTCTTTTTTTATATGATAGCTAGTAATTCTGATATGGTCCCATTTAAATTTAGTTAAGATCTGACGGGTAAATTTTGGGTTATTCGTAATAAATTTTTTGAAAATACTACATTTCGTGAAGTGGGAATCGAACCCACAACCTGTCGCGTTTACACTCGCACGTTTGTACCTGCGTCAGGCGTTAGTTAACTTAAGTTTAATTTCCCATAAATACTCGTCTCTATAGGCCATCATGGCTCAGTGGGACACTATCTGACAGTAAATACTATGGGGAATCATACTTAAATTATTTTCATTTCTTCGCTTGAATTCCGAAAGAAAGTGAACAACGGAGTGTCTTAACACTAGGTTCTCATTAACTACCCTGCTATGCCGGATAAAGTGTGAAGCTGCTTATTCCCCTACAAATGACTCCTAAGTCTAGTCTTTCGAGCATTAATAATGTAATTATAATACATTAAGATGGTTATTATAGTGTCTAGGTTGACTTAGTTAATATTGTGAATTAGATTATGACCCTACGACCTTATTACCTAAGGGTAAGCTTGTGGAAGAATATTAATTAAAGTTTTATCACATTTAAAGCCTGTCGTGGCGCAAAGGCACTGTAAACGCGACAGGTTGTGAGTTCGATTCCCACTACAGGAAATGGAATTTTTCTTTTCCTGGATGTGAGAAGGCAAAGCGCGGCGTTGAGTTCCGCCATTCAGCACGCAATGGCTCAATTCGGCGGAAAGTGGGAAACGAAAAGAGAGATCGGAGTGTCTTAGAACTAGCTTCTCAGGTTCACTCTGCCCACCCTGCGGGATACAGCGTGAAGTTTAAAAAAAAAGAAGTTTTATCATAAAACAAAAATTGACCGGGCGACAAATAAAATGCACTAAAAACGTAAAAAAATATTGCGAATAACTCTAAAACTACTTGTCAGATCTTAACTAAATTTAAATTGGATCAAATCGGAAGCACTGGCTTTTAAAAAATAGTCATCAAAATTGGTTTACCCAGCAGTGGCGAGGGGTGACAATTTTAGTTAGGCAAGCCGGTAAATTTAGAGAAGCCGATGTATATTTAGGGAAGACGGTGCATATTTTTAGGGAAGCTGGTATAAGATGTAAAGATATTTAGTAATTTCTTTATTGTACTTTGAAAAGTTAGGCAGGCCGGTGGGAACCGAGGTGTATGGACGTCTCGCCACTGTTACCCAGAAAGCTATGTGATATACACATAAAAACAAAATACAATCGTATTTAGAACCCTCTTTATTTAAAGTTGACAAATAAAACAAAAACCAAAGTAATTATTTTATTTGTTTTTTTTTTTTATTTATTTATAATCAATCAGAACCTACAAACAATTTAATAATAAATTTATAATATTATTTAACTAGAAAAAAATTAAATAATAAGCTATTATTATGTCAAAACAAAAAAGTAAATGAATTATGGAGCTATTGATTTTTAGTAGCTTTATGATTTGAACCTAGAGCCTTGTGTCAGGACATTCTGTCACTACTTTCTGCCCTAATTTGAGACATCAAATGATAAGGTTTCAAGCAGCTTATCTATATGATATAGCTTATAGATTTATCCTTCATAGCACAGTAAAGTACAGAGGGAAGACTTTAAAGGGCATTTTAAAGGGGCCCTTAAAACTTATACTTGTATATACTTTACACTATTCCAACCTTCTTGTCATACAAATTTTAACTAATAAGCACTGATATTAACATACAGTGGGAACGGAGTGTTAACACTAGGTTCTCTGCCTACCCTGCTATATATGGGATACAGCATGAAGCTATGTATGTATGTATTAACATACAGAGAGAAACTAATGCTAAGGCACTATGCTTTGTAAGTAAGAGAGTTGAGTAGTGGTATTTTCTTGCAATCATTTAAAGATATTTAATAAATTACTAAGGGTGTTCATATATTTCTAAGTGCGATTAATACTTTAATAATGTGAAAAGTATAGTATAGCAATAATAGTATTCTCTCTTGCCGACCAATTGTTTTTAGTATATTTAGCATATTTTCAGAGATTCTAATTACGAAAAATGAGTTGCTTGTTTAGTATATAAGAATTTTAATGCTGTTCAGCTGAACAAGTACCTATGGCTAGGTGGTTGGAGTGGGTTTATATAGCATGGCAAGATTTCCTTATATTGATAGACAAGTAATAAAAATATGTAAAAATAGGTTTACAAGTTTATAGGCCTACAATATTTGACTAGACAGTTAAATATATGCTAGATTTAATTTTTTTTTTAATAATTTTAAAATTTCCATACAGGAATCACATTCAAAAATTTATTGTATTACTAAATTTTAAATTAATTATAGATCCATTAATAAATAAATATTAATGGTCATTTAAATAATGTAACATCAAAATTGTGTTCACATTTGTATGAGAAATGTTTTTTTAACAACCAAAAAGACTTATCAATTAGTGTACTACTATTGCATATATTTATTTTTTTAAAACAATAATCGTTTTTCTTGTTTACCTACTTATTTAAATATTATTAGTAGTATTTTAGGTGTTTTGGTGAACAAATATTAATAATATAACAAGATTACTATTAGATTTTAGGTTTCCAATTAATTTAATATTTTATTTAAGGAAATAAGTATTTATATAGTTTTTACTAACAAATGATGTAGTTTTTCTAAATATCTTCTATATGATATTAGACCTTGCATTTTCTTAGTAAAAACGCATTATTAAATCAATCATGTTGACCCAAATCACATTAACATGTGATGCAACCGTATATTAGCAGAAAATTGTAATTTTTTGCAATAAAATTATGTGTGTATGAATTATTTATATCGTTAGAACAATATGAGTTCACGCTTTGACATAGATAGTGAAAGCTTATTACTATTACGTTAATTTACATCACTTATTACCATTTGTGTCCGTTTATATTAAAATTGAATTATAGTAGCATTTAACTATTTTTAAAACGATTTTTCTTATCAAGAAAAAAACCAAAATAGAAACAAACTATAAAAACTTTACCTTAGTATACAATTCCTTCGTCGTCATATTGAACAGCTTTTCGTAGATTAATTTAAATAAAACACTATATAATTATACCATTATTTCACCACGAGTTGAAAATTCATTTTAGAAACAAGGTAGATATGAAAATTTTTGCTAAAATAATAATGAGAAACACAAAACGTCACTAGATTACTGACTGTACTGACATATGTCACAATTAAAGATTTTTATCGGCGAAGTTTGCGCGTATTTGTTACACAATAAAATTTGTTTCCTTGAGAAAACTTCATATTTTCCGGATAGAAATCTTGTTATAATAGAACATAGGGATAGTGGCAAAAAACATTGAACATTTAGTGCAATTATTAACGATTCACACGAGTGTTGCCATGTTCTAACTTTCTTATATAGGTCAATTGGATACGTCCCATTTTACGTTTTTTATTATGTGTAAAAATGTGTAAAAATATAAAAATAAGTTATCTGTTACAAATAATCTAAAAGTAAAATATATAAAAGGTATATATAAAACAAAATTTGATGTCGTACTTATTTGTTATATATTAGCGTAAATATTTATATATTAGCTAAGCAAAACAAAATTGGAAACAGAATTTAAGTAAAACGAGTGTATCAGTTAATTTTTATTTATTGAATCATATCATCAGTCGAACAAGAATCTAATTGGAAAATCTACATACTACGTTGACTACTATTACTCATAAGATTATACTAAAGCATATTAATTTATTAAAAGTGATTATAATAGTAAAAGGTTATATGATGTAAATCCAGATTGTCCGCCGTATTCGTTTATTCATTTGTTTTCTTGAGAAGGGAACCAGGTCTGACAAGCTTCGGTCGCGATTTCACACAACGCAGTAAAAGTTTTGCCACGAGAATCGTAATCTGGAAAAAATAAACATTAATTTAAAAAAAATATGTATTATATTATATTTAATGTTTGGAATATTTTGCTAAAAAGTTTGAAAGTAGACAAAAATAAATAATCATACAATTTTAATAAAATTGTAAATGCTATAATTATTATTTGTTAAAATGTAACATGGTTGAAACGTAATTGTAATTTATTAAATTTATATTGACAACAAATTGCGAATATCATAAATAACTAACAAGGAAAAACAAAAAACTTACAGTGACTAAAACCTTTCATTTACGAAAGCATTTATATTTTCATTTTAATTTAAGTTGTATTTTCACAATCTATATCAATTTTTAAACGATATTTTCATTCCATCACTATGTATAAGTTTTAAATTATTTTATATTTACCAGAAGGTCCCCTCTTTCCAAACATGATGCCGTTCATGGGAGCGTTCTTATAGTTGGCTTCACTCAGATCCATTAAGCAGAATAAGATGGTTACGAGAACGAAAGCAAAGGAAAGTTTGCTCAAAAGGCCGAACATCTGAAAAAAAAATATATATGAGATAATGTTTGTTTTGTAAAGCATTTTTCTGTAGTAAATAAAAATCTATTTATTATATTTAAAGTGGACATAATAATTGATATTATAATTATTGTAGAAGTAAAATAGTGAAGAGTAAATTCAAAAATCTCAAAGTATATAAAATAGTAATCATTAATATAATATAAATAATAACACTACAGATAAATAAATTTATTTACCTTAGTAAGTATAAGTATTTTTCTTACTAGTAGCACTGGTGAAGACGTGATGTCAAATGATACGGGAAGTAGATTTTCCCGCCATTTTATACCAACGAAAATGGAACATGGCGGCCGGCGTCCACTCGAAATCAATTATAAGATTATTGGATCCTGACCACATATTGATAGTGTTAACTCCCGAGGGATCAAAACTTTGTTAGTGCATAATATTGATGTAATGTAATATATTCTCTTTGATCACAAGAAATTTGGGTAAATAGCTTTATTATTTGTATGAAATAACAAATTATTTTGTGTTTGTTTTTCATATCTTATTATATGAGTAACCAGTCCATAATAAATTTCTTAATTATAGTAGAGTTTATAATAAGTTATGAGTATTTTTTTAGTTCTTAGTTATTTCATTTAATGTAAGGCAAGTCCTCACACCTGTATATTGAAAGTTGCAACTTGCAAGAGAGTTATGAATTGTGATCGAACATGTAAATATATCTGGTATTTTTTTTTCATATTATTCGAACATACTATATGTTAACGAGTAGAAGAGACCTCCTCAGTACTCCGTACCTCCGGGTACTACGCAACTGAACGTCTTTGGGACTTCAGAAAAGATATGAACGCCTGCAATCTTTAGCGTGCCGAGTTTCATGCTCCTCCGTCCGCGTAATATTCGTAAAAAGGAATCCAGTTTCTGCTTCACGTATTTATACATAGATTTTTGAATGAATGAATTGCATATAAATTATTATAAATCTTAAAACTCATTTCAAAAGCATATTTCCACAAAGAAAACCTGGAAAATTCTCCTCATCCAAAAGATAGATGGCGTTATTGTATACTGAAACGCGCTATCGTTACGTTCTAACCAACCCTTATGAAACACGGACAGACGTAGTAGACGTATTATGAATTAACCCATGTTATGTAGGCTAATTATTTTTTGGGGCGCATACTATACACTTGCTAGTAAGCGCTATTCGCAATTTCAAATAAAATTATTACGAATAACTCTAAAAATACTAGTTCATTTCATTTAAATGAGACCACATCAGAAACACTAACATATAAAAAAAAATCAAAATTGATTAACAAAATTATGTATGTATGTATAATCGGTATATAGCGGGTAGGTGGCGGAACTCAACGTCGCGCTTTGTCTCACGTATCAACAGGCAATCAAAATTTTGAAAAGAGTGTCTATATACTAAGTTCTCTCTGCCTACTCTACTACGAGGGAAAAAGTATGCAAGTGATTTATTGAAGTGAAAAGAAAAAACGAAGTGAAAAAGTGATTTACTTTTACTGGGACGAAATAATTTAATTAAAAATAATTTCCCCAAGTGGGGATCAAACCTACAACCACCACGTTAAGAACCAAATATTACTACCCCTGTGCCACGATGATCTGAAACGATGAATGTCAGCGATGTTCCTGGCTTAAAAACATAAGTGTGCAAAAATTACTTTAAAATATTATAAAAATTAAATTAATAAAAATTATATTAATATTTTTAAAGTGAAATTTCTTTAGAATCATTGTAAATGTAAAATTTTTTTAATTATGTTTTAATTTATATTCTTGTTTTAACGAAAGTCGATAAAAATCGTCGTCTTAAGTCGCTTTTTGGCAAATATCAATATTTTGTTTTGGTCCCTATACCTAACTCTAAAGGTGCGATATGTAGGAATAAGTAAAACACTAACAAAATAAAATAGTAAAAATAATGTATATGAACATTGAAGATTTTTTTTTGTATCTTCACGCTGTATCCCGCACATACCGGAGGGTACCTGAGAACCTTGTGTTAAGACACTCCATTTTCTTAGATTTCCACTCCACACTTCAAAAAAGGAAAATACAGGAAAAGCGATCCTGAAAGTTTTATTTCATCTGTGGTCTTCATCTGTCTTTTTACTTAGATTTTTTTTGTCAGAATTTTTTATTTGGGTCCTCTTGATCCTTTTATCCAATAAATACTATTCTATATTTTGGATACGTAATTTAAATAATAATTGATTCTGTAAAGGGGATTCTTAAAAAGAGTAAATTGATGGAAATAATATTAGCTTCACGCTGTATCCCGCATATAGCATGGTAGGCAAAGGGAACCTGAGAACCGATGTGTTAAGACACTTTCCGCCGAATCGAGGCATTGCGTGCTGATTGGCGGACCTCAACGCTGTGCTTTGGAAATAATATGGCACAACATTTTATTACTAATTTAAGACATGCATTCCGCAGTTCCGCAATTACGCTTTACAGTGCATATCAATATTTTAAATTTTAGCCTGAAACCTCTTATTTTTAGCCATATTCTTAAAAAAAAGTCGTCGTTTATTATCTAACGGTACTTTAAGAACATATTTCCACAAAGGAAACCTGAAAAATTTGTCCATATCCAAAAGATAGATGGCGTTATTGTATACTGAAACGCGCTATCGTTACGTTCTAACCAACCCTTATGAAAAACGGACAGACGTAGTAGACGTAGGTATTATAAATTAACCAATGTTATATAGGCAAACTATTTTTTGGGGCGCATACTATACACTTGCTAGTAAGCGCTAGTGTATGATAATATAATTAAAATTTAAAGGAAGAAGAAAACCGGTTTCAAATAAGATGCACAAAATAAAATAATTACGAGTAACTCCAAAACTACTCGTCAGATTTAAATTTGAATCTACATTAGAAGCACTAACCAGTGGTAACGCGTGTCGTGGCGCAGAGGCACAAGCGTGCAACTGTAAGCGGCACAGGTTGTGTGTTCAATTCCCACTCCAGGAAATTTTAGTGTTTTCATTTCCTGGGTTTGGTATTAAGGCAAAGCGCGGCGTTGAGTCCCGCCACTCAGCACGCAATGCTTTAATCTGGCGGAAAATGGGGGAACACTAGGTTCTCAGGTTCCCTCTACCTACCCTACTATTTTCGGGATACAGCGTGAAGCTGATTCTGTCATACAGAAGTACACTGAAAATGGACTAAAAATAAACCCATAACGCACTTAAAATTAACTGAGAATGCGTTAAATCAAAAGACAGTAGACTAAGAATGCTCTAAATAAACTAATAGTGGACTAAACGCACTTAAAGTGAACTGAACTAACTGATAATGGACTGAGTACACTAAAAAAGAACTGACAATGAACTAAATAAACTTATAGTGAACCTAATATACTAAAAGTGAACCGCAAAAGCACTTAAAGTGAACTGAACTAACTGATAAAGGACTGAGTACACTAAAAAAGAACTGACAATGAACTAAATAAACTTATAGTGGACTTAATATACTAAAAGTGAACCGCAAAAGCACTTAAATTGAATTGAGAATGCACTGAATGCACTAAAAATGAACCAAGAGTGCACTTAAAGTGATCTGAGGAGGCACTGAACAATGTCATCTTCGTAAAGGCATTGTGGATGCAATATGAAGATGGTCGTAAAAGATCGAAATAAAACGGTTATGTCCTTCTCTATAGCAGTGATGTCTTCTACGTCGTAATTCCTCAACTTTTGTTAAAGTTTGCTAAAGCGTTGTTAATTCTATATGTAGTTAATTAGTGGACATAAAAGAATTAAGAGAACCTTCTCCTTTTTTTGAATTCGGCTAACAAACTATGAGATAAATATAAAATAAATAAATAATCCTAATTCGGTCCCGGAGCTTAAGTTAGGATCTAATGATACATTTTTGAGTTATTCCTAATAATTGTACTTTTTTGTACATTTTATTTGAAGTCCATTTCTTTTGTTAAAATTTTTATTATTAAAGTACACATCATTTTGAACGAAAAATAAAGAACAGAGTGTCTTAGCACCAGGTTCTCTGTGCCTTCTATACCATACAGAATAAAACGTGAAACTTAAAAAGCATAAGAAAAAGCAAAGCCTATAAGTGAATTACAACACAATTCTTTTAAAAATTCCTTCCATAATGCATAAAGTAGAACACTAATTCAATATATATTCGTTTAAGCAAACAATTTGTATCGTAATAAAATTATATTTGTTAGTACAATAATTAATTTTGTATCGGTTCTCGTATATAAATGGAGGGTAGATCCAGCATCTGCATCAGTTGAGATCAAGTGTTTGAGATAACAACTACTTTTTACAAGATAATAATAAAAATGTAAGTATTTGTATCTACTTTTAAGGGATAGTTCTTGGATAGGTTCGATTCCCGCTTGGGTGAATGTAGTGGTGGATTTATAAATTTTCAAGGTTTAGGCTGTTAAAGTATTGTTACCTTTGGTTTTTATTGCGGTCCCTAAACTATATATGTATAATAATTAATATATTATATATGTAATGCGATTTCGCTCTCTTTCAAAAAAGCTGGTCTAAGAATTATCTTTTTTTTAATCTGTCGCAGAAGGCTATAGCCTACTCAGCCTGCTGATCTGAATGTTTTTTTTTAACTGTATCCCGCATATAGCAGGTTAGGCAGAGGGAACCTGAGAACCTAGTGTTAAGACACTCCGTTCCCCACTGTCTGCCGAATTGAATGGTATTGCGTGCTGAGTGGCGGAACTCAACACCGCGCTTTGCCTTGTTACCAAAGCGAGGAAATGAATATACTAAATATTATTTAATATTTTTCATTCTCTTAAGTGGGAATCGAACCCACAACCTGTCGCGTTTACAGTCACACGACAGGCCTCTAACAAAATCTATTACTGTACAATATTTTCAGAATAACAATGCGTGCAGCCATTTTCTTCGCTCTCCTCGTCCTCGTATGCCTCATCGAACTGAACGAAGCTAATTATAAGAAACTCCCCTTCAACGGATCCATATTCGGCAAGAGGAATAGCGTTGGTACGAACGAGTATTTTTATATGTTTTATTACGCTGCAAATAAAATTAAAATTTTAAGGATAAAAGAAAACCAATTTCAAGTAAATAGACAAAAAGTAACATTATTACAATAACCCAAAAACTATTCGTCAGATTTTAACCAACTATCACTTAACCACTAGCTATAATAGATATAAAAAAAGTTACATCAATATTTGGTCACCCAATAAAAAAATATATTGTTATAGGTACATATAAAGATAATGCAGTCGATTTCAAAACGTCCTCCTTTTCTTGAAATCGGATAAAAATATTCAAATTTAGAAATTTCTATATACGAATCTTTAGACCGTGGACAAGAGGCGCGGGTTCGAATACCACTACGTTTCAAATTTGTTAAAAAAAATTTTCTTATCCTAACCAAATGCGAATACTTTAAAAATATTATAAAACATATGATTTACTTATAAATATAATTTATTTCAGAATATGACTCAACAGGACGAGCACTGTCCGCTCTTTGCGAGATTGCCTCCGAAACCTGCCAGGCGTGGTACCAGACACTGGAAAATAAGTAAACTATATAGAAAATAACCTAAAACTGAATATATAAACATATATAACGCTTTTATAAGAGAAACAATACAAAACTACTTCATATACTTATTATGCTTCAAAGAAAATATCTATAAAAATTGAAAAATGCTGCATTATGACAATAAAATGTTAAATCCATTTAGTGTCCAAATTATGTTAACAGTGTATGAATAATTGATAATAAATATAATACTAAGATAAATTTTGTTTTTTTTTCTTATTTCCGGCTAAGTTTAATAAATGTCTCTTTCTCTATCAAAGACATATTATGTAACGGAAAAATTATCATTATGGAGGGTTTTTTCTTTTTTCGACTGTGGAGTATGCTGTTGGCCCTAATGGCCTCGACAGCGTCACCGGGTTTTGTGGGGGGCCGAGCTTGAAGAGCTCTGACCCTGGCTTGGCCTCCTTGGGAGGAGGACCATCAACTTAGAACTACAGTGTCACAAGGGCGCCTCCTGTGAGGCCGAATCTCGGCTTGCGAACACTGTTTGTAGTGGGGGACTTTGCTTTCGCTCGGCCCGAGCTTAAGCCTACTGGGTAGGGCGTTGGATCCCCTGTTGGATTTTAGTGGCTTGACACGGTCGCGCCGAGGCGTGATCGAGCCGTAGAAAAGTGAGGACCTCGTCTCCACCGGCGGGGACGGTGTTTGTGTCGTGGAGGGTTATGTTTTTCGCGCGTATCATGTATGTTTGTATTATTCTTTATTACATCATATTATATGGTTAAAGTGACATTATATAGGTACTAGCTTTCCGCCCGCGGCTTAGCCCGCGTAGAACTCGGTTATATCGCGCGACATGGTAAGGAGTAGCCTATAGTCTTTCCGAAGGTTTAGACTATTTGTCAAAATTGGTTAAGTGGTTTAGGTGTGAAAGTTGTAAACAGTTGAACAATCTTACATGATTTTATGTTTGACAATAAGGAACTTCCATGCAAACGTTTATCCCCTATTTCAACCTCTTCCACCCTTTTTTTCACCATAAAAAGTATCCTATGTCCTTTCCCAAGTACAGTGCTATCTTTATACTGAATTTCATCTAAATCGGTTCAGTGGTTTAGACGTGAAAGCGTAACAGACAGACATACAGAATTACTTTCACATTTATAATATTAGTAAGGATTGATACTGCAAGTGTTCTTAGATATGTGACGTCACTCTAAATTCAACATGGCGTAATCTAGGAGCAATTACGTCAAGAAATAAAAAGCAAAAAAATTTTTGATGGGTACCGTGTGGTACCCATCAACAACCGAGTACCGGTCAGTATCAACTGGACCAAACTAATATTCTAGCATAAATTAAAAGGATTAAGAGTCCATTTAGAAGTTCAACATAAGATTAATTGAAAGACAAACTATAAGACATGATAATCCCTAGAGGATGCATGTAATAGCATCTTAATAAGTTAAAGTTTATATAGGGATATAAATCTACATACGCACGCGCAGTGGACAGTGCCTGTAAATATGATAGTTCTGGGTTCAATTGTCACTCAGAGGAATAATGAATTATTATATCTAAATAACTCATAATTTTTCCTCCACATAAAATTCCTGATGACGTCTGTCGTGGCGCAGAGGCACAAGCGTGAGACTTTAAACGCGACAGGTTGTGAGTTCGATTCTTACTCCAGGAAATGGAATGTTTATTTCCTGGGTTTGGTAACATGGCAAAGCGCTGCGTTGAGTTCCGCCACTCAGTCAATTCAGCAGAAAGTGGGGAACGGAGTGTCTTAACATTAGGTTCCCTCTGCCTACCCTGCCATTTGCAGGATACAGCGTGAAGCTGTGTATGTACGTAAAATTCCTCCATTCCACACTCACTCGAGACATTTCTCGAATTCAGGTGGAACGGATAACAGGGCGCCTTGATATTATGATCTCTCTGACTACCATGCCACGCGGAAAGGCTTTTAAAAGGCGTTTACCTATTTTAATCATATATAAAAAAATTACTATTCCGTGTGTCCGAGTGCTGTCAGAAATGAAAACTATAATAATTTCGTGTGTATTTTTTAATCGTCAATACATTATTAGCACATACTTATTTACAAAGGTGTCGGTTATGGTAACAGGGATACAACAAAATAATTAAGATAATGTCAAAAAAAGAAAACTAACTTTAAAACAAATGCACTAAGAAGTACAATTATTACAAATAACTCAAAAATGCATGTCTGACATGTATTTTTAAAAAATACATTCTAACTAAATTTACGAGACGTAAATGGGACCACATCAGAAGGACTATTTTATTATTATATAAATAAAAAAATCGTCAAAATAGGTTCACCCAGTAAGAAGAAACTTCTTAGCAATCCATGGATTCACCGTGCCGTGCCTATCCCGTTGCTGAGAGAGGAATTTGGAGAGTGCTTGGGACTTATGACTCAAGTAAGTAGGTTTAAGGGGCCCCTTTAAAATGCGCATTAACGTTCACCTCCACTGTCCGCGCTCCACTCTCTACCTAAGTATGCGATATATAAAAAATACAGTCAAATTAATAACTACCTTTTTTTTCTAAAATCACTTAAAAATAATTATTACAATATATAATTTTGAAATATTTTATAATCATGCGTGGATCGGAACTCTTTAATTTAATATATCAACAAGTTTGTTTTGTATTACAGTATAAACTATGACCTTGCACGTGATTGGTTTATTATTATCACGTTTAAAAAATTAACCAATCAGAGAGCGTGATATCTAATCTCACTGAAACGTCAGAGATAAGCCACGTTTTGTAAACGAGAACGAATAGATTTCAATTAGGGATGAGCAAATAGAGATAATATGACGATATATAATGTATCGATATTTTCGAAAAAAATTCTTCTTGTTCTTTCCTTTTTATCCTCGTCTCCTCGTATCCCGCTATACAGGATCAGCTTTCTTTGTCATAAGGCACCATATGGTTCTTTGATTTGTATTATTATTGTCAAGGTCAAATTCATTTATGTTCTTTTTGACATTTGTCAGTCAGGTAATTTGAAGTCTACCTTTCCCCCTCAATTTCGTAGCCATAGAAAGATAATTTTTCACGATATAGTCATAGGGCCTTCGCATAACGTATACAGAATAAAAAATATCTATATTTTCATTAATTAATATTTTTACTAATAGGCGCGTTATTAACAATCAAAACAAAAATCAAAAGTAAAAATAAACAATTTCTAAAGCAAATCAATAATATTATCTCTAAATAAATTATCGAATTTTATATCAATCATTAATCGAGATTATAAATATCGATGATACACATCGACTATTTTCAATAAAATCGATATTGTTTTGACATCCCTACATTAATGGCTGCTTTACTTAACTAATTTACGTTTGTCCCTTAACAGATTATAATTTCCTATTACGGTAGAAAATTCCATAAAAATACTACACTTAAATAAATACAATACTCCATAAGCTATCCATTTTTTGTGATAACAAATTACGTAGCAGAAAAATTTGTTCCTCTATCCGGTTTACTAAAAGGTATGTAATTTTTATAATTTTATTCGTCTTTTTATATTTTTACGCGTATTATTTGTTAGTGTAACGAATTAATTACTTACTAGTGATATGATTTATATTCTCGTTGAGTTCGAAGTATTTTTTATTTGCTTATAAGAATCTTATTATCACGAGAAAAGTCAACAACGTAATATTTTATCATTACGGCTCTTTATTTCTACGTTTCTTATCTAATATAGACTTTAAGGTGAATTCATTTTATTATTATTATAACTATTTTATTGCTTTATTATTTTCTCGTGTTTTCTTAGTTATAAAACCAGTATTCACATTTTATAAACATCTAACCTAATCAGGAACTAATAACTTAAGTAAAATTATAAATTCAGTGTTTCATACCAAAAAAATTCCTTAAAAAACATGAAAAATATGCAAATTGACTATTCTATTATTTATATTTATAGTGATTTAATAAAGTGCTTACAATATTTATACAAATTCAAAGTGAAAAACTCTGTGTATTATGAAAAAGTGCCTCTGTTCTCTATTTTCAGCAAGACTTAAGAGAGTCAAGAAGAGATAAGAGAAGATATACTATATGAGTGACAATATGGAACCACCAGTAAAAAAGTGTAAAAATAACATAAATATGTTCATAGAAACTATTGATTTGTATATACAGAGAATAAAATCAGAAAAATCTTTAAAAGCAGTGTTAGGAAGTGAATTTGATATGCCGCTACCTTTAGTAGAAGTGTACATAGGTAATATAATAAATGTAAAAGATATATCCCAGGCAATTCGTGTTTTAAATGAAAAAATGCCACTGAAAGAGCTTCAGCATTTAAAAAGGGTACGGAAAAAGGAGATTATATTATGCCTAAGTAGTTTTGTAAAAGATATGCTAATACAAGATTATATAGAACAAAATGTGCTCGATTTAAGCAACATTTTTGATAACTTCAAGCTAATTCAAGTACCAGCGTTACCACCTAAAATAAACAGGCAGTTCAAAGAAGTGAATAATATATGGCCGTGCAACTTTCATCCTAATGTTTATTATGAAAAGTTGGCAGAAAACAAAATGTTTGATACACATGAGCTAAGACAGCACAGACTATACATGGAAATAGTATTGGAAATTACAAAATGGTATGCATTTAATAAGAAAATAAATTTATCTGATGATTTACTTGCAAATGTAAATGCAAGTGTGATTATTGATCCTTCGATAAATAAAATAGTTGCCGTAGCATTTGATAATAGATTAACACATCCTATGCAACATACTGCCATGTTAAGTATAGATAGTGTAGCCAAAACACAAAATGGTGGGGCTTGGGTGGACCCATCGGCAAATCAAAAATATCCTGGAATTCCAGATGTAGTGCTATCATATTTAAAAGAAAAGTTTCCAGGAATTAAATTTTATGAAAAACAAGAAAAATGGACATCGGAGGAGAAGAAAGAAGGTCCATATCTATGTACGGGTTATTATATTTATATGTTAAGGGAGCCTTGTGTTATGTGTTCGATGGCATTAGTGCATTCTCGGGTCAAGCGAGTTTTCTTTTGCTTGGACAATAAAGAGTGCGGTGGTCTGAAGTCGAGAGTGAAATTACAAACAATTGCTTCTTTGAATCATCATTTTGAAGTATATACTGATTTTTTATAGCTATTTATATATTTGTTATTGATACTAGGTGAATAAGTTGACAAGTCAAGTTGTATATGTATAAGTTGTTATTGTTTAAATAATTAATAAGCATTAAGATTAACGCCTGTCGTGGCGAAGAGGCACAAGCGTGCGACTGTAGACGTGACAGGTTGTGGGTTCGATTCCAACTCCAGGAAATCTAAAAGTTTAGTATTTTCATTTCTTGAGTTTGGTAACAAGGCAAAGCGCGGCGTTGAGTTCCGCCACTCAGCACGCAATGCTTTTACAAGACAAAGTTGGGAATGGAGTGTCTTAACACATCGGTTCTCAGATTCCCTCTGCCTACCCTGCTATGTGCGGGAAATAAAAGAAAAAACTAATCAAATGATATAAAATCAAAATTTTGAAAAGTAATATATTTGCTCTGAAAAGTATGCATTTTTGATTTGTGTTTATTGTTCTCACCTAGTATAGAAATACATATATTTGTTAACTTGTAAAAAAATATTGTCGCTTTTTACCTAGAGGTTGTCAATAGGTAATTTTATTTAACTAATTAAGATCTTATTCTATACAATTACTTCTTTAATAATTTAATTTTGACTATCATTTGCTATCAAAATGAAGGTTGAGCATTTTATCAATATAAAGGATTATTACATCCTGATCCTGATGTCCTTGTCAAATCGACTAGTACATATATTATGAAAATATTTCGAAAGGTGTTTCATTTTTAACCGACTTTACAAAAGGAGGAGGATAATTAATTTATTTAATTACATTTTTTTTGTGTGTTACCACATATCTTTTTACTGAGTGAACTAATTTTGATGATTCTTTTTTCTATATGATAGACCTCGACACGTTTTAACAGAAGAAGCTGACGCCATTACTCTCGCGAACGATCCGCAACATACAGGTAGGATCCAACACACTCGCAGACGTACACGACACAAACACCGTCCCCGCCGGTGGAGACGAGGTCCTTACTTTTCTACGGCTCGATCACGCCTCAGTGCGACCGGGTCAAGCCACTAAAATCCAACAGGGCATCAAACGCCCTACCCAGTAGGCTTAAGCTCGGGCCGAGCGAAAGTAAAGTCCCCCACTACAAGCAGTGTTCGCAAGCCGAGGTTCGGCCTCGCAGGAGGCGCCCCTGTGACACTGTAGTTCTAAGTTGATGGTCCTCCTCCCGAGGAGGCCAAGCCAGGGTCAGAGCTCTTCAAGCTCGGCCCCCACAAAACCCGGTGACGCTGTCGAGGCCAATAGGGCCAACAGCATACTACACAGTCGAAAAAAAAAAATATAATAATATTCTTTATTGCACTTTAAAAAAAAACTAGAAACGCGTTAATAGTACAGAGTAGTAATTAGCAACGGTGGTTATATATGATAGCTAGTGCTTCTGATGTGTTCGTATTTAAATTAAGTTAAGATTTGACCAGTAGTTTTTGAGTTATTCGTAATAATTGTACTTTTTAGTGCATTTTATTTGAAGTTGAATTTTTTTTTTTATTAAAGTATTAATGATTATCAAACTAAGAGGGCCCCTCTTAGTCTAATAATAGTCTCTCATTTACTCTTATCGCGTTGCAAAGAGATGTCAGAGCAGTGTCTAGGACTTGCGACCCAAGTGTAGCTTTAAGGGGCCGCTTTAAAATGCGTATTAACGTTTACCTCCACTGTCCGCGCTCTCTATACCTAACCAGATTTGAACAGATCCTACTAATGTCGCCTTTGAAATATGTGCTAGAAATGAACTGATAATAATTCTAGACAGGCCGAGATCTTTTAGTAGATTATAGAGAGATTTCGCTGTTAGCGCTTACTTCTACCGAATACAAATTAACTGTTATTATTTCAAAAAATATGTAATTTTTTATTGATTTCTTACGATTAAAATCTATTCTATATAAGCTTGTATTTTTTTATTGTATTTAAAATATTTTTTGTAATTAATATATTAATAATTGATGAAAAATAAAATTTTTACATTTTTTAAAAGAGTTTTATTGGAAGTTCCTTCCAGGTTAGTGTAATACAGAGGTGAGCAACCTTTTGTAGCTATGGGCTATCTCAATAAATATTGAAAGTTGTTTGCGTTTAAAATGTATGGATTTTTTAATAGTATTTAAAATTGTATTCATATTAGATTTTAAAAATATATAGTGGACGAATATCTGTATTTCTAATATAAATAAAAATCTGGCGGACCGCATTACATTATTAAGCAGGCCGCAGATTGCACACCCCTGACCTAATACATTAATAAAATAATTTTTTTAGACATTTATACCTCCAAGATTATGTGTACAAAGTTTCATAATAATCGGTTGAGTAGTTTTGGCGTGAAAGCGTAACAAACAAACTTACATTTACTTTTATAATATTAGCAGGGACAAAATCAACGTAAGCAAAGTTGCAAGCGGCAACTAGTATTTTATATATAAACTTTCCTCTCAATAGGTTTAGACTACATACGTTGCATGCATTCAGTTAAGTAAATGCGTCGCGATAACGTGAATATAACATTAATAACGTAATATAAAAAATATTAGTAGTGGGGAACGGAGTGTCTTAACATGTCGGTTCTCAGGTTCCCTCTGCCTACCCTGCTATATGCGGAATACAGTGTGAAGCTAAAAAAGACAAAAAAAATAAAATACACTAATACATAGTTTCATTTTGGGTAAGTTTTTACTAATTTTAAACATAATACTTCTTTTTTCTTTTAATTTTTTTTTACTTCATGCTGTATCCCGCATATAGCAGGGTAGGCAGAGGGAACCTGAGAACTTAGTGTTAAGACACTTCTCTTACAACAATTCCGTTCCCCGCCTTCCGTTCAATTGGTGCATTTCGTGCTAAGTGGTGGAACTCAACGCCGCGCTATGCCTTGTTACCAAACCCACGAAAAGAAAACACTAACACATCCTGGAGGGTATCTCGAACCCACAACCTGTCGCGTTTACAGTTGCACACTTGTGCCTCTGCCCCACGACAGGCGAATATTAAATGAATATACTAGAATATCTAGATATTGTAGTAACAAGAGATAAAGCAAGTTTAGTTTACATCGCATGGAAGTAATATAATGTTTCAACATGTATATATGTCTATGTAAATACGATTCACAACGCTGTAGGGTGTAACACTGAGTCAATGAAGCTTATTAGTTGTCAAGTTGTTAATGTGTGAATGTATGGATGTGGTACTTTATAATTATTTATTTTTGTATGTTTGAATTTTATGCCTCTTTGTGATATAGGGTTTTGGCACGAAGTTCTATATTTTTTTATAAGATTTATATATATATATATATATATATATATATATATAT
>JAKGSA010000722.1:154970-171801 GCA_033558755.1 Philaethria dido
TATATATATATATATACGCATTATATTTGATTTTATATTTGTTGTGTAGTTGTTAAGTTACGGAAATACGCGCTGTCATAGTAACGTAGTGCGTCGAACGCATGGTTCTGTGTTTAATATTTCTTTTGTTAATTTAAAAATTGTTATTATAAAAAATATTTGTTTCCTACACTTTTTCTCTATATAAACTTTATCTATGGCAAATTTCGTACTCTCCTGGCCGCATAATTTAAAGTTTTTCCTTTACGTATTAATAAATAAACACCGTGGCGCAGTGCAACAGCGTGTGACTTTACCGGGAAGGATTATATTTGAATTATTTTCATTTATCTGCTCTCGTAAAAAAAGTGTGGCGTTGTGTTCCGCCACATAATAAGCAATCTTTTCAGAAAAAATCAGGCAGCATTCTACGGAGTGTCTGGACACTAGATTTTTCCTAAGTTTTAACCTTTTCTACAACAACAAATTTCTTCCCTGGAATGTCGAGTATTTTTTTCACATACTCTTAAACCATATATCCATCGAATTGACTTAATTATACGTTTATAATTTATACATAATAAGGTGTAGCTGGAAATAATTGCAAAAATATTTGTTCTATCGGTAGAGTTACATTGACGTATTGCGAATGAATGTTGCGTTTGTGGAAATGGCGAAAAGAAAAAGAAAACATAGTGCTTAGTGTAAACAATCGAGAATTCTAATTTCGGGTGATAATATAAAACATATACGATTATTGTCCTTGATTAGTTTACACTTTGAAACGAGGTTTTTTTAAGTTTCACGCATAGGAACGTGATGAAGCAAGGGTAGGTAGAGATAATATAGTGTTAAGACACTCTGTTCTTCACTTTAGCCTATTTTAGAGCCGTTGTGTATTGAGCGGCGGATTTCAATACCATACGTATCATATCAGTGAAAAAAATATATTTTAATAATGTTCTTTAAGAAAAAAAGGAATATTTTTTTTATTATATTTTTAATAACTTTATAACTCATTTTGACGTGATCGTGACCCATTTAGGAAATGTCAACTTTTACTATAGTATAGGCAATTATTATTTTAAGTATATTTGCTTTTACCGTCTAGCTTTTTAGTAATTTGTAAAATGGACGGAGAGCGGAGAGCGAAATGATTTATCTTTAAATCATTCATAATCATTGATTTCTGTATAAGGGTGTCAATGGGTGCAATTATTGTCGAAATTATAATAAAAATATGAGATCTAAGCGATTACAGTAAATATTCAATACACATAACTAGTGCCCTCGTTGACGTGTTAACAACGCGTTGTTGTATGTCACTTTATATAAACATGGATATCAAACCATTGTAGTGTGTGTAACATTTATTTTGTTAATTTAATATATTTTTTACGCATTATTTTAAAATGAGTGCATTCTGCACACTTTCTCTATATAAAGTATAAGTGTACCAAGTTTTATGCTCCTTCGTCCGCGTAATTTTCGTTAAAAGAGGTACAAAGTTATTGCTTCTAATATTAATATAATAATTTATTAAATTATTATCACATCCATATATTTATCATTCCCGTGGACTTCATGTACTTCATCTTGCGTAACAACAAGTGATCTCATAACGTGCAATTGTATTTTATTATCTAGTGACATCCTTGCTTTGTCTGTTTTATTAAAAAAAAATACCGACTTCAAAAAAGCAGGAGGAGTTTGACTTTATTTTATACTAGTTGTTTCCCGCGGTTTCGCCCGCGTTTTCAATGATAAATTGTTGAATTAATATTAAAAAGATTTGTTTCACTCTAGCCGCTTAATTAACTGCATAAGAAATTAATGACATTTTTTATTGTCAAATATTTATAATGTGTTCAGGATCCATGTTGATATAAAATGACATATACATTGCTAAAGACAACGCGTTGTTAACGCGTCAACGTAAATTTAAAAGCTTGTGAAGATGGATGGATGTTACTTTTTCATGCAAAATATATAGATGAAATTTTACAGTAATATGGCTTATACATTTATAGAGATTTTTTGTGATTTAGCCATAACATATAAAATTCGGTTTATCTTAATATCTAGTTTCTTTAACACGAGTTTTATTCTGATAGTTTGTTTATACATCGTTTTTAATGTCTTTCATGGAACACTGATATTTGTAAAAATATGTTTTTTTCTATTTAGGAAGTTACTTTCTTTTCTTTTATTTTTTAAGTAAAGTAATCACTTTCAACTTCTCTTATTCTGCTTTTATATTTATAAAAAATTCTTCTTCAAATGTGGAGGTTTTCGTTGTCTAAGATATATACATATATTAAATGTTTCTTTTTTTTCAACTTCACGCTGTATCCCGCATATAGCAGGGTAGGCAGAGGGAACCAGAGAACCTAGTGTTAAGACACTCCATTCTCTTTCAACAATTCCGTTCCCCACTTTCCGCCGAATTGAGGCATTGCGTGTTGAGTGGCGGAACTCAACGCCACGCTTTGCCTTGTTACCAAACCCAAGAAATGAAAATACTAAATTTTACATTTCCTAAATGTTTCAATATTTTAGTTTAAATAATGATATATTATATTCATATATATTTATATTCATATATTATCTGGCTTTTTTTAAAGACGTATATGTTTATTTAAATATATTTTTTTAAATAATAATCTGGCAACTTAAAAATTATTTAATATTTTTTAATATTGGAAACCATAGTAAATAATTTCCTATGTTCTACATATGTATATATATTTTTTGTTATGTTAGATATCATTTTTATTTATATCTATTATAGAATGTGCTCTATTTAAAAAAAAAGTAACAACTAATATAAAACATAAAAAAATAATGACAATTTCTTTATTTTAATATTAGACATTAAAAAATCAATAACTAACATCAAAAACTAACAACTTGAAAAATGTTCTTTTAATGAGCCAAATTGGTCCAAAAACGTTTTGAACTGCTTCATCGGTCATTGTATGCACCAATTGTGTCCCCTCATTGATCACATGCAATCCAGACACAGCTCGGATTTGACGGGTCTATGCTTTGTTAAAAAAAATTAGAAAAAAATATATATTTTGACGTTTAATTCAAAATGGACGCCGTTCTTTATATACGCGCGTTCGATGCTTTTTGGTGAGTGTTTTTGATTTATGTAATGTTGTTTTTTTAATCTTATAAAAATTGAGTATAATATGCTAATTAATTGTTTTTTTTTTATTTTTTTGTTTTTAATTTTGTTTTTTTTTATAAAATGTCAAATGTAACTGTTTTTTTTTTATTAAAATTGGTTTCGTTGCAATTTCTGAATTATAGTAATTATTATAAATTTAAATTATAATTTTTTCATTTTAATTTCATTCATAAACTTTCAGTGTTACCATTATCATGAATTATTAAAAATCTTTGAAAACTGAACGAAATTTAAAAAAAAAAAGTTTTTTTTTAATTTACAGTTTCCTTTATCTATCCATAACATCCTTCCAGAATCCATCTGCACTATACTTGCACTGACCGGTTAAAACTCACAATAATAAATACCACTTTAGCCTGCCATGTAACGAATGTGTAACTTCTGCCTGTCTCCCGATACTCCGCTCTATAGTCCAGGGAATACGTTATATTTTAGATCTTGAAGTACTAAATTAGTTTGTTGATGGGTAATTGTAAAATAAGTGGCTTCCTATCACGTGGTCCAAGATTTTCGCACAAGATAACGGTTTAGATGTATGTAACTTGAGATGTTTAGTATATATGTGGAACATTGTAATAGGTTTTCCAAATGCGTCACACGAAAATGTATTAAAGTGCCCAGCAGTTGTGAGAGGTGAAAATTTTAGAAAGGTAAGCCGGTAGGTTTTGGGAAGCCGATATGCTTAGGCAAGCCGGTATGTTTAAAGAACCCGGTATGTTTAGGGAAGCCTCTATATACACACGATGGGATGGATGTAAACTTTTTTTAGCAATTTCACTCTCAAATTTTGCTGGCGACTTTTTTTTACTTCTCACGCATTTCTTGAGATCGCTTCTTTTACAATTTAACTCCCACACATTTTTCTGGCGACCTTTTATTTAAGTCACTCCAGGAAATTGTATTTTTCCTTTCCTGGGTTTGGTAACAAGGTAAAGTGCGGCTTTGAGTTCCGCCACTCAGCACGCAATGCCTCAATTCGGTGGAAAGTGGGGAACGGAGTGTCTTAACACTAGGTTCTCAGGTTCCCTCTGCCTACCCTCTATATACGAGATACAGCGTAAAGCTATATATGTATGTATTTTTTGTTTAGTTCTCATACTCTTGTTGAACTTGTTTCTGCAAAATCTCTCGTTTTTCATTTCATTATTGTCATTTACAAAAGGTGAGCCGGTGGAAACCGTGATATATGGACGCCTCGCCACTGGTGCCTGGGTTACTAAGATTTTTTTATTGTTTAAATATTTATATAGTTAAGTTAGGAGGTTAAATGCAAACGGACAAACATACAAGCTATTTGCATATATAAATATTTACAAAATTAATATGAGACATTTAAATATATATATTTTTTATCTTAATAATGAAAACATCCTCATCTCCCATTAATTTCAGACGTTGGTGTTCAATTGCGTCCTGCGAGAACGAGACAGAACTAGTAAAATCCAGCGGAAAGACAAAGACGAATATATACCATCAGTCTGCTTAAGGCCGTAAATGGAAAGAATTGGTCCAGCCATTTCTAAGGTTATGAAGATTTTGCCTGACCACTTGATACTCTGTGACTGACTATTTGCCCCTGGTTCTATTCTATTAATGGTAAGTCTAGAATTAGTTTAATGCAGCGTTTTCCAGCCTTTTTTATTCCACGAACCCTTAGGAAATCAAGCACAGCTTTCACGGACCTTAATAAAATAATAATCATATTTTAGTTATTACAGATACAAAAAAAACAAATACAGAAGGTAATTATATCTTTATTATGAAAAATATGGAAAAAAAATCATGTAAAGGTTGGTCTTGCTATTTTGCGGCCCTTTCGCATTTAATGAGCGATTTATGTATGGTCCAGAGATGACACCGTGGACCCCCATACATATACTCGTGGGCCCCCAGGGATCCGTGGACCACAGGTTGGGAAACGCTGGCTTAGTGGATATATTTATATTAATACGTAAAGGAAAAAACTTTCGATGCCTTTTTTATGAAAATTATGCGTGATGCGGCGGAGTGTGGGAATTGACGTACATGGGGACGAATAGTAATATAACAAAAATATATTAAATTAATTAATATTGCCAGTAACATAAGAAAAATATAAACCAAAAACCAAAATTGCAACTGTTTCCCAAGACTTATCTGCTAATCATCTCCAGTTATTTAAGAATATTTAAATAATAAAATTAATTCGGCGGAAAGTGGGGAATGGAGTGTCTTAACACTAAATTCTCAGGTTCCCTCTGCCTACCCTGCTATATGCGGGAAGTAAGAAAAATAAGATCATTTGAATATCACGCATGATAGTTACTACTGTATTAAATTATTAGATTGTGACTTTTATACAAGAAAAGAGTAATTGATGCGTTTCTCACCGATTCTTCTCAGCATAACTGCTTTCCGAGTTGAGAACTTTACATTCTTTCGACGACTCAAAGTGCTTGAAAAGGTCTATTTCCATAAAGAATATTAGATTTTTTCAGAATAAAAGACGAAGTGGGTGTTTGTGTGTGTTGTTATGTGTTAAAGTCATCAGACCAAGCAAAACGATCAGCACACCCATTTGTATCGTCCAAACATCAAATTGACCTCCTTGCCCTGTATGAGAAGACACGCCACCCATTCCGACAAATCATTTAAAATTTTCCGCAAAGATAATCGACATTAGGCCTTATAATAATTATTTTTTACTGAAACAATTTTAAAGTAATTCGCTGAACCAAACGTTCGCGAACAAACTTTAATTGTGACCAATAAATATCAATTAAAAGAAACGACGGTTACACGCGTCTCATTACATACGATTGTTTTTTTATTGTGCTCAGCTTCAGCCATCTTTGAATTGAATATTGGGAGATATCAAGACAGTCTCTTTTGGACTGTAATTCTAAAGCTATATGTATGAGTTGAGGAATTCGGGGAATTATCCTGGTCTAAACTTGCTAGTTAAATAGCTTGTGTAACTAGCAAATTTAGGGGAACGGAAATGTTATAAGAGAATGGAATGTCTTAACACTGGGTTCTCAGGTTTCCTATGCCTACCCTGCTATGTGCGGTAAAGTTTAAAAAAAATTGCTTGTATATATTTCAAATATGTTTCGAAGTAAAATAAATGTTTTTTTTTAATGTAAATAATCCTATCATAATTAAGTCCTAATATATCCTGATTCTAATAATGAATGATTTTTACTTAGTACGGTAATATTTAGGAAAGAAGTTGCAAATGCAATATTTGTAACTATTGAATATATTGTCTCATAGTTTCGTTATAGATTTTGTTCAAATAAAAGATTTTAGCAACATTTTTTATATTATGCGGTTTATGGATAAATAAAGTCTCAATTTGCAATAACTCTATGTAAAATTGGCAATAGTGTTCGTCTTAAAGAACTGCAAACGTGCTAAATATTATTTTATCAGATACTCCATGAATTATCATCTCCAAGGTCTAAATCTGCATTCTCATCATGCCAAGGCGAGGCACATCTCAGTCCCCACCCAAAGAGAACCTTGTTCCAACTACGTAGCTGTCTTGACCCGGCGCAATTGCGTGACCCTGCTAGCCAAATGGTCCACTTCTGCACATCCCAGCAGCGCGCCATTGGCCAGTGAATTAACGACAATTCCCTATTTATTCATTTGACCGTCTTGCTGCCAATTTAGCAATAGAGTCTCGAGGACTTCACACATATCCTAAATATCGCTGAAAAATGGTCGATTGACATGTATTTGAGGGACGGCGTGGAAGGTCGTATAATGGCGATTTTAAAGTGGATATTCGCCAAAATGGCTGCCGTTAATTAGTTTCGCGGTTCTGGACCTGTTGTGTTGTGATTTTTTTTTATTTATTGTGGACAAGGACGGTTTTCAAGGTGAGAGCTGATTAGGTCTTTGTGTATTGATCGATTTCCCTGGCGTTTTGTGTTGGCTTGGATCGTTTGATGCAGGTGGTACTAATATTGTATTTAACATTGGTAATAGTATTTAGGATACAGTTTTTAGAAATGTTATCTTTTTTCTTTAATTTGAAATATAGAAAATTAAAAATGATAGTTAATGAATTTTCTCTAGTATTTCGATAGCTACTTTTTTTTTTTCAAATAGACTTTGCTTAAAATAGTTTTTTTTTTAATATAACGTCATAATTTGAAGGGTAATGGTCATAAACTAAAAAGTATTTATTTATATAGACCTTCGTTGATTCAACAACAGTAAAACTATGTCGCCGCCATATATATGCTTATGACCTACTTTTTTTAAGAAAGAAGATACGTTTGTTACCAAAGATTAAATTAAAATATATATATTTTTTATTTTAATTTTAGGCAAAATAAAAAATGTCGATAAATGTCTGAATTGTGAATAATATATGTCAGTGATCATCTAATCAAAGCGATTTTCTTATTTTTTTTATTTACAAGCTATTTTTTTGGGTATATTTTTTTTATTTACAAATTTTACTCATCCCTTATGTTTCGCGAAGAGGTTAAAAGGAGGAAATCATAACATTCTCCACCTACCGCCTATTCTAAAACAGATATTAAATAATAAATTCAAATTCAAATAATTTTATTCAAAGTAAGAAGTTACAAGCTTCATTTTTTGAACGTCAAATAATTTACTACCAGTTCACTAAATTTAATGCCTCAGACGGACTTTTTCTTTTTTTTTTTATAAAGAGAAATATGCCTATAGAGGTACCTCCAAAATTAGCTGAATATCGATACTTTACATCAACATGCCATTTGAAGGAATATATATATTTTAACGCCTGTCGTGACGTAGAGGCACAAGCGTGCGACTGTAAACGCGACAGGTTGTGGGTTCGATTCCCACTCCAGGATTTTTCATTTCCTGGGTCTGGTAACAAGGCAAAGCGCGGCGTTACGTTCCGCCACGCTATGCTTCAATTCGGCGGAAAGTGGGGAACGGGGTGTCTTTAACACTATATGCGGGATACAGCGTGAAACTATGTATGTATGTATAAGTATCTTTTAAGTAGCTTAATGTCATTTTTAACTTATTATTAATCTATGGTATAGATAAAAAACATGGCTCTAGTTGCGTTCATCTTACGAGTATTCACAGTAGTGACTGCTAAAGGTAGACGGTGTGAGGTATTCAACAGTTTTTTTTTGTAAAAATATTATATATATTTTTTAAATTGTTCATTAATATATTTAAAAATTTTTGTATAGTATTAAATGTGATACTAGTTGTAGCCTGCGACTACGCAAGAATGTTATATATAGATAGTAAGGTTTCCCTAGTTAGATGAGCGTAGTGATAAATTTAGTCACTCAATTGCTATGTCTCTCAAAATGTGCGGAAAATTGAGAATAGAGTGTATTAGAAATATAGGTATATAGGAAATAAGGGAAGTACGTAATAATAAAAAAACCAAAATATTTTAATTATCTGAAATAATTTCTTACCATAAAATAAACTACGCATGAAATTTATAACATCAGTTTAATCATATATTAAAAGAAATCTAATAGATTTTATTCCGAAAATTTAACTTTTTATTTTTTATATTCTAACAGATATATATCTTTCCAGGAGCCGTAATACTACCGCCTCTATTCCTCGAGGCGTTGGAGAAATATCGACGGGAACGGTCAAAAAGAGGCCACATGGAGGCCATTCTCAACTGCCAACGAACATATTTGATCGGCAATCGTTTCACAAAGAAAATTTTCCCAGGATTGATCCCCCATATACAGTATCACATCTGCAGGAGCAGCACAAACATGCTTTTGAAAATTGAGAACCAATTACTTCAACGGCATCGTCAAAGAGAAACAACTGGTATCAAGAAGCTATACAATTCCTTCTTTGTCCTGTTCTAACCGACTCGCTGGTGCTCATCATCATCAGATCATAAATCATAGTGACTATAGTGTTGTGCGGGGCATGGCCCCTGTGTAATGGAATTTTTTGAAGACGACAAAGACTATATTATGCATGAGGGTAGAAAGGAACTGGCTTGGGAGTCATCGGTCAGGTTGACTTTAGTGGGCAGCAACGAGGACCTGGGCATGTTTCTGGAGGAGAGAGACGGCAGGAAGAGGAAGTGGCAGGGTGAGGGGAAGATGATGAGGCGTGAGGATGAGGAGAAGGAACAGAGGAAGGTTCCCCCTAAGAAGATTATGGGTGAGTTTGTTTTTATACTTTTTTTGGTTTGTTTTTCAGGTGTCTTGGGCGATCATTTTATTGTTTTATTCTGGGAGAATTTTGGTTAATTATTTTAAAAGTGAAAAATGTCTTTTAAGAAATTAAGTGTACCAGAAATTATAGAAATAATAACGTATTAAGTTTAAGATTAACATAAGGAATATCTAAAAATTGATTTGATCAAGTCTTGGACTGCAAAAATTTAACGTGTGCATGGTAAATGCTCTACACTATAATATTGTAGCGGAAAATATATATAACATAATATATTTTTACCACTATTAGGAAAAAATCTTAAAACCATCTCGTCCATGGACATCTACAACACCAGAGATGTTGTAGAATACAGATTGATGGAGAGGACACTGTAGTAGTCCGCTATCGGAACCACCACATTTTGGGGAAAGGGTGGGTGGTAAAGGGGAAAACCTGGCTTACATGTCATCGAACCGGAACACATCATTAGATATTTTGCGGTTCGTCTTTGACATGATAGTGGTCGAGAGCCAGACGGAGGACGAACGTCCTACCACCTAAAAAATGTGTTATGTATTTTACCGCATAACTTTTTACTGAGTGAAATAATTTTGATGATTCTTTTTTATATACTATAGCTAGTGCTTCTAAAGTTGTCTTATCTAATTTAGTTTAGATCTGACGAGTAGTTTTCGAGTTATTCGTAATATTGTCACTTTTTAGTGCATTTTGTATGAAATCGTGATTTCTTTTTTGTTACCTTCATACATATCTTCAATATAAGTATATACATATGTATTTATTCTATTTACATAATAACCCACTATCGCTTGTTAATCTGTCATTGACGTAAATATACTATACACGTGCTATTATCATAGTTATATATACATTTATTTGGACGAATCCAAATTATTTGTTTAGATAAAAATTACAAGTAAACAAATTTTGCAGTTTCACGCTTTTTCCTTATAATAACATTCAGAAAATCTCTCCACTTTAATAATAATAACAATATCTTTCCTTACACTACACTATTACTATTATGCTAAAAAGAAAGTAAAAAATTAATTCTAGTTATTCGTGTATTTGTTGCTTGCTTATTTTTTTGCAAGTCCGTTTGCCCTCTCTCCACTTTATCTATATGTAAATACGTGAACCAAAAGCTTTGGACCCCTTATTACGAAAGTTACGCGGACGGAGGAGCATAAAACTTGGCACACTTATAGTTTATACAGCGAAGGAGTGCAAAAAGATAGTATCTTTTAAAATAATATATAAAAAATATATAATATTTATAAAATAAATGTTACACACATTACCATGGTTTGACATCCATGTTTATACAAAGTGACATATTACTAAAGACAACGCGTTGTTAACGCGTCAATGGGGACACTAGTATGCTTGAAATCGATGTATTGTGTGTGTGTGCAGAACACAACACCGCGCTTTTTTTAATCAGTGCGTAAAATTCAAGATAGCTTGAATTGAATCATTTTCGAGTTATGTTAGTTATTTTTCTATTGAAGTTTTCTTGTAACCACAATTGATGATGTTTAAAATTAAAAATGAAAAGAGGTGAAGTCCTGAAGTCCTACAGGGACATCCCCATGCGGCCGATGACTGTTCAAGCAGCCACGTATTGCTTGCAATTTTTTAAGAGACAGCGTACCCTCTTCCTTCCCCTCTCTATGTCGCTGTAACAGTCATTACGACCAACAATAGCAACGTCATAATAGAAAAAATCTAAGTTTAAAAAAAACAGATTCTTTTAACTGGATTAATACTGATATTAATACGTATATGTTTTTGCTCTTAATGTATACAATGAGAGTAAGAGAATGAAAATTGTGATGTTCAAATGAGCAACTGAACTTTTTTAATTTTTTTCTATATATATATAAATTAATTCCTGTATTGGTCACAGCATCACGCGTGAACGGCTGGACCGATTTCGCTAATTCTTATTTTATGTTCTTGCTTTATGAGGAGAAGATTCTTATAAAAGAAAAAAGAAGAAAATTGCGCAGAAAGTTAGAAAATATAAGAACACTTAACCACCACATTAAATTTTCTGATGTATCTATTAACATTTCGTTTGATGTAACATTGACAGAATGCGTTCTGCAAATATCGTCAAAGAGGATGTAAAAAATGACAACCCGCAATGCCTCAATTCGGCGGAAAGTGGGGAACGGTATCGTTGAAAGAGAATGGAGTATCTTAACACTAGGTTCTCTGGTTCCCTCTGCCTGCCCCGCTATATTCGTGATACAGCGTGAAGTTAAAAAAAAAAAGAAAAAAGGATATAAAAAACTTTATATCGTTGTATTATAAAGTATCATAACTGTAGTCTTATTCTTCGGGTGACTTCAAACCTCAAGATTAGCTAGCTTTCTGAATTCTACTCTGTCCACTACCAGACGAAATAGTACCACGGATGTCATACCGGTCCACTCTTTAATACTGCTCGCCTACGACCTTTTCTTTCGCCCAGTAAACCTTTACACTCTATTTTAGCCGGCATAATGAGTTGAAACAAACTGTATCTAAACTGTAACGTACGGTAGCTTCACTCTGTATCCAGCGCATAGCAGGGTAGGCAAAGTCAAGGTATTAAGATACCCTGTTCTTTAAGATTCCCGTTTGCCACTTTCCTCCGCGCTTTGCCTTGTTACCAGAGCGAGGAAATTAAAATACTAAATATTATTTAATATGTTCATTTCCTGGAGTGGGAGTTGAACCCACGACCTGTCGCGCTTACCACGCTTGTGACTCTGCTTCAGGATAGACCCTCAACAGAGGAGAAAATAAACGCCTCCTAGTGCACCATGGATTTACCTTGTGGGATGCCCATCGCGTTGCAGAGAGAGGAGTTTGGAGAGTGCCTGCGACTCTTGACACAATGTGTAGGTTTAAGGGGCCCCTTTAATATGCGTCTTCTCTCTACCTAACCATGCATAAAGGAGGCAAATCCAAATTAAAATATTAGTATTGCCTAAAAAGATTTTAATTGTATAATTATTTTTAAATTAACAACCCTAATAGACACAACATCGAAACGTTTAAATTCTACTACAAATTATCACCTCATTTTAGCTGATGTAGTATTATTTATGTAAACGTGACAATCGATTTGTCAAAGATGGAATAATATTGCAGATGGGCGTGTTTGTTTAATATTAGTAAATATATTCATACTTTTAATTAGTAATATTATGAATGTGGATGTCAGTTTGTTTGTTACGCCGTAATGCCCAAGCTACTTAACCTATTATTATGAAACTTTGTACATATATTGGTAGACATATTAAAAATGACATAGGATTTTTGTTTTCTAATATATTATATTCCTTTGTTTTTTAAAAAATGTAAAAGGAACTATAATGCTATGTTAATAGTTTTTTCATGTCATCGTGGCGTAGTGAGACAGGGTCTGAGTGTACACGTTATTTGATATGGATTCAATCTCCACTTAAGCGAATGATTATATTTAAATTATTTTCATTTCCCCATTTTGGTTAGACAAAACGCGGTGTTGTGTTCCGTCTCTTAGTTTGCAATGTTGTGATTTTGGGTAAAAAACACAGAATAGAGTGCTTTTACTTTAGGTTCTCTCTGACGTTATGCGGAAAAAAGTAAGAAGGTAATCTATACGATATTGTAGATATTTTAATTTTTTACTCTCGTATAAATATTTATCATTACGAATGTAAATAATAATCTAATTAGTTAAATTGCAAAATTAGCTCTATTTACTTCTGACTTGACACTTTGTGAACATTTTGTTAAATTATTTGGTTGGAAAGTGAAGAACACAAGTAATTATGCTAGACTATCTCTGCATGCACTACAAATTACGAAAGATAAGAGAATTTAACAGAAAAAATATTTCTAATCCCCAATAATATTTGTATTTTAATCTACAAATATCTAGATAACGTTTTTCTTTAATTCTGAAATACTGATTGATTACCGAACGGCTTTACGATATTTAAAAAGTACACACAAATTACGTATTAACTTATCTATTATAGATTAGATAATTACAGTAAACATACATAACACATGATTGATACATTTTGTTTTCATACAAACATATGACGTCACAATTGCCTCTCAGAGACAGAAAGTTTTCGGCATCAACTAATTCCAATAGAAATTTTATTATGTCAATTCTATATTGATATACGCTGATAAAAGTGACAAATATATAATAAAGTGTTGTTAAATCAGTATGTAACGACGCGTTCCGCAAACTAGACGTTTTCTTCAGTTTTTTTTGGGCCATTTTTTTAATTAATAGTGAAAGAAATAAGTAAACCAGTGAATTTTAACATGTATGTATGTGATATGAAGTTGCATTGTGTTGTGATAGTGATACAATATTCTTAATTATATTATTTATTTGGGATTTTTGTGCTTTTTTAAAATGAAACTTTTTTAGGGAATGGTTTGAAAGTTATGTAACGAAAATGCGTCACGAAAAACTAACAATATGAATAGAATAAAGTTGACGAGAGATTGAGATTGTCTCAATCTTCTCTTTGTGCAATGCCTTTTAGCGTCCCTGATGCTGTATGTTCATCTTATTCTCTCGTCTACTTTTCTAAAGTTGCACTTCTGCGGTCTATGAATTGCACAAACATTTTTTTTAATTGACTCGATTTTTTTGAAAATTTCGCTCGTGATTAGTTTATTTTAAATTTAATGTACTTATATGATGTAAAATAGACACATAAATATTGAAAATTATAGCACTCTCATTTACATGTCGCACCTTTAGAACTACCTTAGACCTATTTGGAAAACGTCAATATAGATTTATAAATACATACATAATATAAATACATACATACATAGGTTCACGCTGTATCCCATTTATAGCAGATAGGCAGAGGGAACCTAGTGTTAAGACACTCCGTTCCCCACTTTCCGCGGAACTTGATATTTTACATTTAGATTTGAACATTTAATTTTTTTGAAAAAAAATATCTTTTAATTTAGCCTAATTTATATTCTTATTTTAATCAAAATCGATAAAGATCGTTGTCTTAAGTCGTTTCGTGGCAACAAATCAAAATCATGGGTTTTTGATGAGATCCCTATAATTCTAAAGGTGCGACATCTTATACTTCGAGTCGAACACTAAGTGATAAAACTCATAGCATTCTCATATCGCTATAAAGTATCGAGTGACTGCCCACAATTATGTTTATACGGACCTATGACTTATCATACTACTTATTCTCATTTATAAGACGTCTGTAGTCGCGCAGAGGCACAAATGTGCGATTGTAAACGCCTATCGCGTTTAGTTGTAGGTTCAATTCTCACTCCAGGAAATGTAAAAGTTTAGTATTTTCATTTACTGCGTTTGGCAAAGCGCGGCGTTGAGTTCCGCCACTCAGCACACAATGCCTCAATTCGGCGGAAAGTGGGGAACGGAGGGTCTTTTCGGAGGATCTAGGCGGGACATTTACAACACCAACACCAAAGGAGTTGTAAATGCGTTGCCGACCTGGTGTTCAGATGGGAGGGGGAGGAAATAATGTAGTGGCCGCGGCAGTTCGCCATCGAAACCGCCACATTCTGGGAAAAGGATGGGTGGGAATAGGGAAAACCTAGTAGAGATACCCTAGGGTAGAGAGAACCTAGTGTTAAAACACTCCACTTTACGCTTGAATTCGAAATATTGCGTGTCGATTGATGGAACTCAGAACACACTTTCGAATTCACGTCAGTATGTAAATTCAAACTTGAAAGGAAAAAAATGACTTTAATATGCCATTCTATATATCAGTACCAGGCGGGAATAGTTTGATGAGTTGACTTTCATGTAGTTTTTTTAATTATATTTAATTGCTGTATTTGTGAGGTGAATATTATTTATTCATATGATAGTTATTGTAGTTATTCAAAAAAAATATTTTTTTATTTTTTTGCCCTGGTAACATATTATAGCGTTTAGCTTCGCCACCTAACTATAATTATTTAAACTGGATTAATAGCGTATGATAAAATATTTAAAAAAATCGCGAAAAAAAGATTAGGTTATCTTAACCCAAATAATTAAAATTGTAACAGTTATAAAAAAATCACGTCGGCGGAATGTGAATGTATTTAAGTGTTAAGTAACCTTGGTTTAAAGCATGGCGCGAATTTAAATCTCAGTATGTGTTTTTTTTTTATAAATTCCTCTCAGACAATAATTAAAAAAAAAGTAAAAAAAACCATTAAAAATAGTTTTTTTGTTATCTTGGTCGCTTTAGTTAATTTTGAAATAGACGAAATGTCTAAGAGTGTGTTAAAAGAACTCAAGTTTACCGACTTACAAAAAAATAATAAGATTCTACTGAAAAAAACTTTTTTTTGTGTGGTTACCGCATGACTTTTTACTGGGTGAACCAATTTTGATGATCCTTTTTTTATATGATAACTTCTGATGTTGTGTCTTTAAAATTTATTTAAGATCTGTCGAGTTGTTTCTGTATTATTCATATTAATGTTATTAAAATTAATAAATATAACGCCTGTCGTGACGCAGTGGTACAAGCGTGCGACAGTAAACGCGACTGGTTGTGGGTTCGATTCGCACTCCAGGAATAGTAAAAATTTAGTATTTTCATTTCCTGGGCTTGGTAACAAGCTCAACTGAGCTTGTAGGACTTAACTAAGTCCTGTCAATCAGCACACAATGCCTCAATTCGGCGGAAAATGGGGAACGGAATGTCAGGTTCCCTTTGCCTATCCTGCTATATGCGGGATACAACGTGAAGCTATGTATGTATGTAAACATGGATAAGTTAGTGACCAAATTCTCCATTTACCCATAAAGTTTATGACCTTTAATATTAAAGTTATTTTATCAGAGGCATCTCTCTATAAAATAATATAAACAAAATTATCAACGGTGACAATACGATAAAACTAGGTACATACGTGTGTTCATTAATTTCACTTATCTCTGGCGAAGGAACGTGTATAGATAACGTTTTAGTTATTGAGAAAGTGTTTTAATAGAAATTATTAAATTATAGCAAAGAGAACATAGTGTTAAGACACTCCGGTTTTCTCAATGCCACGCTTTATTTTACCAATTTTGGGGAGTTTCTTTCTCTTTTCAGAGAAGAAATGAAAATAATCCGAGTGGGAATCCAACCCACTATCATTGTATCTACAGCAGTGGCGAGGGGTAAAAATTTTAGTGTGGTAAGCCGGTAAATTTAGAGAAGCCGGTATATATTTAGGGAATCGGTACATATATTTAGGGAAGCTGATAATATGTAGAGAAGCCGGTATTTTTAGGAAAGCCGGAATAGGATATAATGGTATACGAGGTGTGTTCAAAAAGTAAGGTGACTTTTCAAATTTGGCGGGCAACGTACTTTCGATTATCGATTTTTTTATTTTGTTATGTTGGTACACTCTTCCCGAACATCTGTACCAAGTTTCAAGTGTATAGCATTTTTTGTTTGGTTGGGAGAGGCGTAAAGGTTATAAGTG
>JAKGSA010000722.1:174803-210090 GCA_033558755.1 Philaethria dido
TATATATATATATATACATTTATATAATATATATAATAATTACATTTAATTATAAACGTGTAAATCAATAAATTGAACGATAACTTTTTTTCTTTTTTGTTATTGTCACGCTGTATCCCGCACATAGCAGGGCAGGCAGATATAACCTGAGAACCTACTGTTAAGACACTGTTAATTTCCTTACTTTCCGCCGGATTGAGGCATGGCGTACTGAGTGGCAACTCAACGCCGCGTTTTGCCTTGTAACCAAACGCAGGAAATGAAAATACTAAACTTTACATTCCCTAGATTGGGAATCGAATCTATAACACACACAGGCAGGCGTATATATATAAAAATATGTCGAAATAATAGTAAAAACCGAGAACACTAATTATATTTAATTATAAACGTGTAATTCAATAAAGTGATCGATAACTATTTAAAATCACTTAGTACAGTCCAACATTTATCGGAACCGGTTACAGCCGGTATTTGTTTAAATTAACACTTGAGTAAATAAAATAAATGCCTTGTTTTGAATCAACTGACGCCTGTCGTGGCGCAGGGCCACAAGCGTGCGACTGTAAGCGCGACTGGTTGTGGGTTCAATTCCCACTCCAGGAAATGGAATTTTTCATTTCCTGGGCTTGGTAACGAAGGCAAAGCGCGGCGCTCAGTACCGCCGTTCAGCACGCAATGCCTCAATTTCGAGGAAAGTTGGGAAGGTAGTGTCTTAACTCTAGGTTTTCTCTGTCTACCCTGCTATATGCGGGATACAGCGTGAAGCTATGTATGTTAGTTTTTTTTTAACTTAAACAAACGAAGTACTCTCCTTACCTACCCCTTTTTTTCTAATTTTTAAAAGATTTCTCTATTGTATATATACCTTATATTCAATTCTATTTTATTTTTTATATTCATTTCTATTTTTTTTTTATTTTTTTTTATATCAAACACTACATAAATGTTATAGTGTCTCACTCTTTTCTACGTACATATTATGTAGTCGTCTCTTTTTTATTATATCGAATTTTACAAAACAATGATTTTCAAGAAGTTTTACTTCAAAACAAAATCGTCGAACCTACGACCTTCTCAATCACAGCCTGTTAACTTAATAACGTTTTAAAAACAATAAAAGCCATTTCTTCGTAAAAAAATTTAGCAATAAAGATAAGAAAAGGCCGCATATAATGCATATTAATTTTGTTTGCCGCAGACACAGTGTCGCTGTGCGCTTACGTCAACTGTTTGTCATTTTGTATGGCCAACTGCTTGCAATGCCTTTAACCAACTTCCAGAAAAGGAGGTTTTAATTTGCCTATGTTTTTTATATGTGTCACCACATATTTTTTAACTGGGTGAACCAATTTTGATGTCTTTTTATATGTAAGCTACTACTTCTTATTTGGTCTCATTTATATTTAATTAGGATTTGTCGAGTAGTTTCTGAGTTATTCGTAATAATGTAACTTTCTTCATTTTATTTAAAGTCGGTTATTTTTTTAAGATCTTAATTATTATTTTAAGTTGATTTCAGTTCTTTAGTTACGTCTTTTAGTTAAAACAGATAGAGACTATGACGGCGCAGTGAGACAGCACCTAACTGTCAATGCGATATATTATGGTGTCGATTCTCACATGATTTTCGCCGTTTGGCAAAACAAGGCACTGATTTGCGCTACTTAACCCACATTGTCTTGACTTAAGGTGAAAAGAGAAGAGCGGAGTGTCTTGACGCTAGATTTCCTCTGACTATATTTCTAAGCTGCTGGATTTTTTCAATTGTATATATGTGTGGTCCTTAGAGGCATGCAGGCAGGGTCATTTAAGCCAATTGTTTCAATATAGACCGATTGGGATAACTTACTTATATTGAAAGAAATGTCAAAAGAGAATGGAGTGTCATAACACTCAGATTCTCTGTGCCTACCGTGCTATGTGTGGGATACAGCGTGAAGCTGTAGCTGCTTATATTATAAATATGAACATTTGTCGGGATTGATGGAGGTTTTTCAAGCAAAAACTATGGAACGTGTAATACAACTTATTCATCAAAATAAGACATGGGCTACAATTTATAAAATACAGCGTGAAGCTAAAAAAAGTATAAAATCTAATGATTTTCTATACATATATGGGCATACTACAAACGCGTGGCACATTGGCCCAACATCATACTAGCTTTAGATAGCAGTATTTATCTTTTAATTTAACAAGCGAACAATAAAACTCATTCCGTCAACAACTCTAAGAAACCGTGTAGTTTTATCTCCAACACATTTCTGTTATTCGGCGAATTTTATATTTACATACTTTTATGATTTAAAATAATTTAATTTAGATTAAATACATATATAAGTATGTGTCACATAGTATGATAGATTAATCTATTCTTGGTATTATAGAATTATGCCTGTCGTGGCGCAGAGGCACAAGCGTGCGACTGTAAACCGACAGGTTGTGTGCTCGATTCCCACTCCAGGAAATGGAATTTTTCATTTCATGGGTTTGGTAACAAGGCAAAGCACGGCGTTGAGTTCCGCCACTCAGCACGCAATGCCTCAATTCGGCGGAAAGTGGGGAACGGAGTGTCTTAACACTAGGTTCCCTCTGCCTACCCTGCTATATGTGGGATGCAGTGTGAAGCTATGTATATGACGAGGCGAAAGAGGTGTGCAGAGACCGTAGCGTTTAGCTCTGTTCTCTCTGACTACCCCGCTACAGCGTGATACAGCGTGAAGCTAAAAATAGGAGGTTTTCAATGTTGTATTTTTTTATGTGTGTTGTTTACTTTTTACTTGTGAACCGATTTTGATTTATTTTATATGTTAGTTAGTAGTTCTTATGTGGTTCTATTTAAATTTAGTTAAGATTCAACAAGTAGTTTTTGAGTTATTCGTAATAATTTTTTCAATTTAAAGTCAAACATTTGAAGTTGGTCTTCTATTTTGTTAAAATTTAAATTATTGTATTTAATAATCATCAATCAGCACCGCAATGCATCAATTCGGCGGAAAGTGGGGAACGAAGTGTTTTAACACGTCGGTTTTGGGTTCCCTCTACTTACCCTGCTACGTGCGGGAGACAGCGTGAAGCTATGTATGTATTATTTAACTAAATGTGTTCGACCTTCTTGATTTTTTTTGTATTTAGTAATTTATTAACACTATAAGTAAAAGTTTCAAAAATATATATTTGCAACTTAACTTATCAACCTATTCACGCCTGGATTTAATTTCTGCAATTTAAGGAATATTTTGGATACGTAAAGAAGTTTTACAATGATTTAACATAAAATTCACAATGTGATAAATGATGTTTTCAGTTAAAAATAGAAAATAATTCAATTATACGCCCGCGTCTATTGATTTGCCGTGCCTTGAAAAATTATCGAGTTTGACGTAGTTAAGCCAATGATTTGTGGTAAAAATTATTGCGTCATTATTTGAATTTATTTTGAATTTAATATTGTTAACCTTTTTTTATATGTGCAGCTTTCTGGAAGCGTCTTTATATGTACTAGTGTCCCCGTTGACGCGTTAACAACATCTTGTCTATAAAATATCTAAATCTAAAATATCTAAATCTAAGAGAGTTTGAAGAGAGAGTGTAGAATTTTAACATTCTCTTAAAATAATGCATAAAAAGTATATTAAATTAACAAAATAAACGTTACTCACCATGGTTTGACATCCATGTTTATATAAAGTGACATATACATTGCTAAAGACAACGCGTTGTTAACGCGTCAAGGGGGACACTATATTAAATAAAAATAACAATTTTATAAAATGCATATAAAGTCATTATTTGTATGCACTGGGAAATCTATACATGATTCATACAAATAAAATAATGCACTACAAGTTTGTGTTAGTCATCATTACACTATAAGTTCACAAGTATGGCTAACTGTTATAGTTAAGCCACATTAGTGTTTAGTGTCCAAATTAGTTAGTGTACAAATTAGTTTAAAAAAACTAAACATTAAAATAGTTTTCTAGTTATTCTGGTTCTCCTTACAAAGACATTTCAAGATTTATGCTACGAAAGTATTTTTTTGTCATCGGATCCCGACACGAGTACAAATTTTTAATCACTCAGACACTAGAAGTGGGTCAAAATAATAAATTGATTGATAGATACAGGTGAAGACAGGTGAACTTCTTGTTAAATAAAAATACAGTTATAACGGGTATTTTCCAAATATTTTCTATGAGTTAGGTAAAAGTTATTTAATCCAAGGAACGCGTTAATGACCGACAATATTTTCTCAAGCCAGATAGTGTCCATCAAATATCGCTGTAAATATCAAATTGTCCAGATAGAAATCGAACCCAGAAACTTCCCTTTTCCTCACTAAACCTAAATTTCTAATTATTTTATACCAACCAACTAAAAAGGCCATCGTGGCTCAGTAAGACTGTAAACACAAGTTTTTCAGGTTATAGGTTCGGTAGTAAATTGAGAGAAAAGATTATATTTATTGTAATTATTCTTTCTCACAAAAGAAAACGCGGTGTTGTGTTTTATTTTAGGCGGAAAGTAGAGAACGCCTGTCGTCTCGCAGAGGCACAAGCGTGCGACTTGTAAACGCGACAGGTTGTGGGTTCGATTTCCACTCCAGGAAATATAAAAGTTTAGTAACAACAGTCCTGGGTTTGGTAACAAGGCAAAGCGCGGAGTTGAGTTCCGCCACACAGCACACTATGCCTCGATTCGGCGGAAAGTGGGGAACGTAATTGTTAAACGGAAAAGGTTCCCTCTCAGGTTCCCTCTGCCTAAAAAGCTAAATAAAAAAAAGTAGAGAACGAAAGTGTCTCGACACTATGTTCTCTGATAACCCTGCTACGAGAAAAAGTGTGAAGCTGATAAAAAACAACTTAAAAAAACTTACTTCTTAAATAAATCTCGTAATATATATCTCTTTATATACCAAACTAAATAAACAAGCCATTTCCACAAATCTTTTTGCAAAATCATAAAAGTATTAACTTTTATGTAAAAGGCATCAATAGTCAGATAAGTTGGCAGATATGCACACAAAATAAATATAAATTTATATAATGTGAACATATGCTGATAACTTTATACAAACAGTGCCTCTTAAGAATTAATCCTGGTATAACATCCAGAAACGTTTCAGTTTTTAGTGAAACCGCACGAATTTTAAACAAGTGTTAGAAATTTTGGGAAAAATGTAAGGTTTATGATCATTTTGTGGTTTTCTATGGTTTGTGTAGGTTCGATTCCGTATGAGGAAATTATTGTGTTTGAGAATGGAGTGTCTTGACAATACGTTCTCTCTGATGCCCTGTTACGGCAAAAGGAATATGTAACTGTAAAAAGAATTAGATTTTAATATAACTTTACATTATTTTTGGATTTCTCTTTCTTATTAATATATTGTAAACTAGAAAACTTTGCTGAAATTTCGTCTCTCCTGCATCACGGAGAGTGGGCAGAGAGAACCTATTGATGAGTCATTCTGGTCTCGACAAAGCTTTAATTAGATATTTATACCGTATTATAACCAAATACTTTATACTTTTTTTTTAATGAGTTTCTTTCTTGCAATGATTAGATTCACATTTTTTTTTAATGAAATTGATTTTTATTCAATATATAGTTCTTTTTTTTATTTATATACAGGATGCCCCAGTTTGATCGTATTTGTTTGTCACCGTGGTACGCAGCATTTTCACTGCCTAAACGTTAGTATTTTTTGTTATATTATTTATTTTTTATTATATTAATTCAAAATGATTATCGATTAATCGGTTATTTTGAAATTATCGATATTTAAATTATTGTAAATGATTTCTTTGCGTTTTATTTGGTATTTTAAATAAAAAAAATTTGGACTGCCGTGATTTTTCTGAGCATTTTCTTCATCGTATATCAGCTCAGCAATTGCAAAAAAATATGTAACTATTGTATAACAGTTACAAAATAATTTAACATACAAACATACAAACATACATAGCTTCACGCTGTATCCCGGATATAGCAGGGTAGGCGCCGAATTTAGGCATTGCGTTCTGAGGGGCAAAACTCAACGCCACGCTTTGCCTTGTTACCAAACCAAGGAAATGGTAAATTCCATTTCCTGGAGTGGGATTGGAACCCACAACCTGTCGCATTTACAGTCGCGCTTGTGCCTCTGCGCCATGACAGGCGTTAAAATAATTTAAGAAACCATGTTTTTCTTCTGTTTGACATGGCCAAGAAAGACAGATCAATGCGATACTATGACAATTTTGTATTGTTCCTTGTTCGGACACGTGCTTTTTCCTTAGCTTACTTTATACAAAAGTGTATGTCAAACACATGGTAGTGTATGTAATATTTTATCTATATATAAAACATGAAGCAAAAACTTTGTACCACTTTTTACGAAGATTACGCGGACGGAGGAGCATGAAACTTGGCACACTTATAGTTTATGTAGAGAAGTTTAGAAATAATGCTTAAAAAGCATATTAAATTAATAAAGTAAATGTTACACACTACCATGGTTTAACATCTATGTATGTATAAAGTGACATATACATTGCTAAAAACAACGCGTTGTTAACGCGTCAATGGGGACACTAGTTTTATTAATTTTATGTATTTCTGATACATTATTTAAAAAAATATTGTTTATACACTTCTTCTCCATATACAATATATGTATGTCAAGTTTCATACTTCTGTGTCCGCATAGTTTTTATAAAAAGGGATTCGAAGTTTTTCCTTCACGTATTAATATAAAGATTTATTTGACTATGAAAGTCTAGTTTTTATCATGAAAACATTTTACGAGCACGAGGCAGTGTTTAAACAATAAAATTTTATATGTAACAAAGTATATTTAAATGAACGACTATCGACTGTGAAGTTATTAGTATTAACATTTGAGACTGTAGGTTGTTTAAAAGGTTATATTAAAACAAGTAACTCAAAATCTACTCGTCAGATCTAACAAAATTTAAATGAAACCAAATCAGAAGCAGTTTCATGTTAAAAAAGAATCACCAAAACGGGGTGATCCAGTAAAAACGTTATGCGAAAAGACACATTAAAAAAATACAGTCGAGTTGAGAATATCCTCTTTTTTGAAGTTGGTTACAAGATACAACTTATTAACTGCGCTAAAGTAGCGTTATATAATCTCAAACTATATTATTTTGGTCTAGTTTAAATTATATATTTCTATTCATTTCTAATATTTGAGGGTTTTTCTTCAAGGTTTCATTCATCATCTGATTCATATGGCCCAAAATTTTTGACACTTTTGGCAGTAATAAAACGTATTGCTATGAAAGTAGGTGAGTTAGGGATCTCAAATATATGTTTTGTAATACACCTAGTTTTAAAGGAACAAATTATTATACCAAACGAGTCAAAAATTTTAGACCATCTGAATCAGAAAAGGACGAAATCTTGAAAAATTACATAGCTTACTTAAAACAAAATGCTGTTTATAATTCAACACAATGCAATTTCTCTTACAAAATTTCAGTAAACTATAATTTGTCGTAATAAAATGAGTGTATCGCGTGACATTTTTAAAATATTAAAAAATAAACGTGCACTGACGAAGAAATACATATGGACGATAAAATGTTGCTGTGTTTTCTGACAGTGAAACAATAGTAAGGTGTTCTCATCGTGTTAAGAAGACTATATGCTTGGCAATTATTGAATAATCAACATAAAGAAGATTTTTAAGAATAATACTTATAATTTTTATTGAAAAAAATATATTATCTTTCAAAAAGAAAGACTATTGCTATCTATAGATTGCCAATTTTGAATATTCATTGGCAAGTTTTGAAAATTGATTGGCAATCTTGAATATTGATTGCCAATTTTGAACATTGATTGACTCGATGTATTGAACATTGATTGAAGATATTGAAAATTAATAGACAAATTTGGAGATTAATTGGTAATATTGAACATCGATTGGCAGTTTTGAAAATTAACTGGCAATTTTGCACATTTCTTGGTGAAAATGGTTGAGGATACTACACAGCAATCGGACAGAGTGTCAGCGGCTGCAGTACTGCAGTTCGCAGCCAGAGAAGCGAGAGAGGGTAGGAGGTTTGCGGAGTTCGGTGCACATGCCTTCGCTAGCATCACTTATAACGCTTATGGTAATTTTGTTTATTGTTTAAGATTATTTTGGTATGTAACCTACATTTTCAGCTTTTTAAGTTGGGAGGTGATATCGTTATCGAAAGAATTTGTATGGAAATTGAAAAGCGCCCCTACTGCGCGTAAGAGGAACTAAAGTTTTCCCATACAAAATGCTTTCGATAACGATACGAACTTTGTCGCAAATTTTCGCGCTTGCCCTACTGTTCACTTGTCCTGACGCGAGTTTGAATTTTTTTATACATGACAAAAAGTGCACAAGGGAGGGTTAGGAAAGCCGGTATATATCTTTAGGGAAGCCGATATTTAGGGAAAGTTGTATAGGATGTCAAGGGTATTTAGTAATTTCACTATCGAATTTTGGCAATGACCTTTTTTTTACGACTAAAAGATGTCAGAGATTATTATTATTATTTTTTTTTAGGTCTCATATTTGTACTTTGAAAAGTTAGGCAAGCCGGTAGGAGTCGAGTTGTATGGACGCCTCGCCACTGATAGGTATATTAATTGATGTAGTCCAATTATTGCGAATGACCATTGGTTAAGATGATTTTAGTTATATCTAGTATATTTACAACTGCCCAGATCAAAGTGTAAATGATAACAAATAATATTGCTTGTGTAATATTATGAAAAATAATATGTTTTTATGTTGTTTACGTTATACCAAGATTGTTTATGAAATGGTTCTTTTAACTGACTTTAATGATTAAGATTTAAATTAAAAAAAAATTGTTCATATAAAATGCACTAGAATGTAACATTATTACGAATAACTCATAAACTACTAGTCGGAGTATTTAGAGAACTACTCCTCTTTTAATCCCCACCTCTTTTAATCGAGTTCCAATAAAGGAGTTTCGCATAATATTACTGGGTGAACTAATTTTGATGTTGTTTTTTTTATATGATAGCTAGTGCTTCTCATGTGGTCCCATTTAACTTAAGATCTGACGAGTAGTTTTTCCGTTATAAGCAGTAGTTACAAGCAAATAGTACAAATATTTCCATACCAGGCGTTCATAAGTTGATAAGTGACTTGCATATACAATTTTGTAAATATTAATAGGCTTTAGGACTGCCTTTATATTTTATATTTAGAGTGAATAAAAGACTGAATCTAAAAAAAAAGCATTTAAACGACTTTATTCTTTACTAACTGTCCAGTGTCTTCGTTTGCATGGACTATATAAAACCTAAAATACCTTTTTCCTAGAAATTTCAAGAATCCTCTGTTAGTGCACTCCTCAAGGAGGTTATATGTCACATTTCATGTTTTTATGTGCAGCAGTTTCGCCTGTACCTTTTCTGTCTGTTTTTATATACATACATATATGGAAATTGAACCTCTGACCTCTACCTAGAAGATGTAGACCAATCATTGGCCAATACACTCCACATGTTATGTACTAGTTAGCAAACCACTCTTACGCCTTGTGTCCGGTTTATCTAAAGTCAAGTTATTATGATAAAGCAATTCGTCTGCCTCGTCCCGTTCGCTCTTATCACCCGTTATCAGTGGCCAATGAGGGTATGTAACCAGTTCTATTTGAGATGTAAGGTTCAGAGGGTAATTGATGATATGGATTTTATGTGGCGAAATGTTGTTTTTTTCACTGACTACAAAAAAGGATTATAGGTATTCATTTTTACTAAATGAATCAGTTTTGATGTTTTTATACATGATAGCTACATACATACATACATAGCTTCACACTGGATCCCGCATATAACAGGGTAGGCAGAGGGAACCTAGTGTTAACACACTCCGTTCCCCACTCCGCCGAATTGAGAAATTGCGTGTTGAATGGCGGAACTCAACGCCGCGCTTTGCTTTGTTACCAAACCCAGGGAATGAAAAATCCATTTCCTGGAGTGGGAATCGAACCCACAACTAGTGCTTCTGGTGAGGTCCCATTAAAATTTAGTTAAGTTAAGGTCTGACGAGTTTTTGAGTACTTTAGTATAAATTCATACACCCGAGTGGAATTTGAACTCATAACCAACTGCAAGCGCGTTGCAGTCTAGAAAGTAATTAGGAGCAAAATTAATATATCTTTGCAAATAATTCCTGGTTTTATTATAGATTAAAAATTACTTAATTTATACCTGAGGTAGGTAATTTTTGGGAGAAGCGTGTAAGAGAAATACTTAGAACAGTATTTTGTTTCTTTTATTGGTGTGTGAATTATTATTTTTAATTTTAATAAGATAGTAAATAGCATGCTCTCTTGTCAAATGATTGTTCATAACAAAATAAAAATCTTACTAAAGAAATGCTAACAACAAAAACATGCTGTAACAAGCATATAAGAACTTCGACTCGATTCAGCACGATAAGAACATATGGCTTAATTGACTACAACATATGGTCGGTTTCCGTGAGGCACGGAATCGAATTCGGCTACGTTCATACTTATGTTTTTTTCTAAAATATGTTTCTAATATATTTTACTTTTTAATTACATGTAATATTTATGTTTTTAGGTTATTAATTTATATATATTTTTTTAAACATTTTTACCTATTTCTTCTAATTTCCAGCTACCCTCGGCGAGATGGGTGGCAGTGGGACGAGCTCCTCGTCGTCCCACATGTCGCCCGGATGGCAGGTCAACGACCTAGACTTGGATCTACCTGGGGAGTTGTCTATGAAGTTAGTGTTTTATTTTACTTAGAAAAACTTATTTAAATAATAACTTTATTATTCGGTTTTTTAAATTTTGTTCTTCACTTTGGGCATTTTACGCACAGTGTCTAACAGTAAACGTGATGAGCGTGGGTTCGATTCCCATATTATATATCATAGATAGTTAAATTATATTAAAATCACCACAGTATTTAGAATCACATATTTAGTATTGTTACATAACTCCTTGTTAAAATTATTAAAAACTAAATAAGTAATATTTTAATAATATAATAAATTATTACTTTATTTATTTTTTTTATATTTTTAAATGTTATTTATATGCCTAAGCTTAAGAACATTTTGAAATTTCTATTTTAATCAGTTTATCTTGCAAGCCAAATTTGACTTGAAAAATTAGTTCGGAAGACAATGCAATTTTATATTGCTAGTATTCTTGTTTATACAAAATGGTCGCCACAACAAAATGGCGGATTACATTTTGTCATACACCTACCCAGTATTGATATAAAAAAAACGTCATTTGTAGAATACAACGAGAAAAATGCTTGTTTCAATTTTTAACCGGCTTCAAAATAAGGAGATGGTTCTTAATATGACTGTATTTTTTATGTGTTACCGCATAAGTTTTTACGGGGTGAAAAATGATGATTCTTTTTTAACTGATTATAAGTGCTTCTCATGTGGTTCCATTTAAATTTAGTTAAGATTCAACGAGTAGTGTTAGCTATTCGTAATAATTTTGCTTCTTAATACATTTTATTCAAAGTAAAGTTTCTTTTGTTGTTAAATTTTTAATTATATAAATTAATTTATTATTTTTCGTATTCACAGTGAAGCTCTCCTAGCACTTCCTGCTTTAACCGGATTCAAACAAGAAGCGCCTTCCCCTACTGGCAACGTACTATCGCCGCCTCGGCGCGCCTGGCAACTGCGACGACCTGATGAAAGACAGGTACTTTTTATATTTTTGAATGATATATTCATATATTTTTGTGGAAAAATAATTCATTTGAGTTTTGCTGATATTCGGGTGTCACCGGAAATGCATGAGACAGCCATTGTTTACAATTACCAAGACGAAGCAAAAACTTTGTATCCCTTTTTACGAAAATTACGCAAACGGAGGAGCATGAAACTTGGCACACTTATAGTTTATATAGCAAAAGAGTGTAGAATGATAATATCTTTTTAAAATAATGCATAAAAAATATATTAAATTAATAAAATAAATGTTACACACACTACCATGGTTTGACATGCATGTTTAAATAAAATGACATATACATTTATAGACTACGCGTTGTTAACGCGTCAATGGGAACTCTAGTATATGTAAATATTTCAGTAGGATATTTAGGCATTTTCTAAGTATATATACTCTAAAACCATCATATACAACTACTTTTACGTTTGTTATTTTTCAAAACATTTCTTGTCTAGTCTATTAAAAAAATTTGCTGATTAATTCTTCAATTAATCACTTTTTCCTCACATTTTCCAAATGACTTCGTCGTTTCTTACATTTATGATACCTTTTGTCATTTATTATTTTTACTATTTCAGTGGTCACTTGACAGTATTGAGGTAAAGTCAATAAACAATCTAGGTATATTATCATGTTAGTACTACATAATTATAAATAAATTGTTGTCTATTTGATATTCTGATATATAAGCTATATTACTGTAAAGTTTCATCTAGATACGTTCAGTAATTTTTGTGTGAAAGAGTAACAAACATACATACATTATAAGAATATAATTTTGTGTACGTTTTTAGTAAACATGTATTTTAGCTTAGATTAGTATATTATTATCTCGACCATTTAAACATACAGCACATAATATAGCTAGATTATTTTAGCGTATTTGAGACACTTTTGTAAATTTGTCTATGGCTTAATTGAAACTTTTCTTACCATAAATGTAGATGTAAAAATATGTAAATCGCTGAGAGGGAACTTTGAATTTTGCCACCTAACGAAACCGTGCCGGTTTTGATACATAGAGATATCTTAGACTAAATACTTAGATTAAATACTAATACGCGCCTGTCGTGGCGCAGACGTAAACGCGACAGGTTGTGGGTTCGATTCCCACTCCAGGAAATGGAATTTTTCATTTCCTGGGTTTGGTAACAAAGCAAGGCAAATCGCGGCGTTGAGTTCCGCCCCTCAGCACGCAATGCCTCAATCTGGCGGAAAGTGGGGAACGGATTTGTTGAAAGAGAACGGAGTGTCTTAACACTAGGTTCTCAGATTGCCTCTGCCTACTCTGCTATTTGCGGGATACAGCGTAAAGTTAAAAAAAAAACTTAATACTTATCAAAAATTTACATAAAATGTATAAAAATTGTAGTCTATATATTAGTTTGTAGTCAGATATAATCTATAAGGATCATTTCTTCCTTTCATCTAGATTGGTTCGCTAGGTTTTGCGTGAAAGAGTTATATACATCCATCTTCATAAACTTTGGTATTCATAATATTAGTAGGAAGCAAGCAAAGAAAATCGAACACACGACCATCGCGTTCAAAGACGCTTTCCACCTGTTCTGCATTATGTTGTACATGAAATATATTTAGACTCACGCTTTTTGCGGTATAACAGTGTCTGGGACAACATAGTGTCAATACACTCTGTTCCGAACAAAACATTACGCGGAACTCAAAGCGCTTGATTTGCTGCATATTAAAGTGGGGAAATGAAAATAATTTTAATATTATATATAGGAATAGATAGATATTTTTGATTTCCTGGGCTTGGTAACAAGGCAAAACGCGGCGTTGAGTTCCGCCACTCAGCACGCAATGCTTTAATTGGGCGAAAAGTGGGGAACGGAGTGTCTTAACACTAGGTTCCCTCTGCCTACCCTGCTATATGCGGGATACAGCGTGAAGCTATGTATATATGTATATATAGTGGTATAGTTATACCCCTACAGTCAGACGACTGTCGCACTATGCCATGATTATTTCAATATAATTAGGTTTCACAAATGAAACATGTAAAAGAAATACTATATAGCTTGCAAAACAGACAATTTATTAATAGAACATGTAATAAGAAAAGTAAAACGCCAATTATATTTGAACAAATCGAAACTAACTATGACAGCACATTTTATAATTAGTAGTAAAATAATTAAATACAAATAAAAATTAGAAAACAGGTTGCACGGTTGTCTCTTGTGTCAAAAGTCATATAAATGGCGGGAAAATAAGATTATATAGGTAAGGAAAAATAAAAAAAAGAAAGCAAAAAAGAGAATAAATGATTCCTAATTATATTTTTTTTTCATATAACTACAGATAACTAACATGATAGTGGACAACCGTGATGGAATGGAGGAGCCCTGTCAACAAACATCGCCTCACAATAACATGATGAACACACATTGTGAGTATCATAATTTAAATTAAATCGAACCTGCTACCATGGTTAGATAATTATTGATATATATGTCAATTTCATTTTTAAACGACTTTTAAAGAAGGTTATCTATGAGATGTGTATGTGTATGTTACTGTATAAGTTTTTAATGGGTGAACTAATTTCTTTTTTATATGATAGTCCTAGTGCTTTTGATGTGGTGGTAAATTTAGTTAAGATCTGACGAGTTTTTGAGTTATTCGTAATTTTTTAATATTTTGTGCATTTTATTTACAGTCGGTTGTCCTATTTTGCCAAATTTTAAAATATACTTTTAACTTTTGACCTTATATTTTTTTTTCTATATTTTAAGCCAATCCCGAAAGCATGCAGTGCCAACCGGTGCCAGTTATGCCAATGAATGGTTACCACTCGCCAACCAACCAGGAAAATAAAAGTGAGTTGTCAGCTTATGATAAAGATATCAATATTTATTTAATGTGCTATTGAGAAATATATTTAGATATGTATAAAAAATTGAATATAGCAGGATTCGAATCTGCACCTGTTGTGTACCAACCAAGCGCTAAGAAACAGGGCCTTAAAATCGTGGAATATAACTATTAAAATATACTAGTGCCCCCATTGATACGTTAATAAGGCATTGCTTAGTAACGTAAAAGTCATTTTATATAAACATGGATGTCAAACCATGCTAGTGTGTGTAACATTTATTTTATTAATTTAGTATACTTTTTATGCATTATTTTTAGAAAATATTATCATTGTGCACTCCCTCTATATAAACTATAAGTGTGCCAAGTTTAATGCCCCTCCGTTCGCGTCATTTTCGTAAAAAGTGATCCAAAGTTTTTCTTCACGTATTTATATATAGATTAAAAAAAAACAATGTTCTTTTACTATATTTTTAGATGCGGGCCTCCTAATGTGCTCTCCGGTCAGTTCTCTCGACAGTTTCCTACACTCTCCATCAGGTCGTCCTGATAACAGCTTCAAAGATGATACGAGGTATTATTATTTTTTTATTTCTTTTAACTTCACGTTGTATCCCGCATATAGCAGGGTGAGCAGAAGGAACCTGAGAACCAACGAGTTAAGACACTCCATTTTCTTTCAACAATTCCGTTCCCCACTTTCCGCCGAATTGAGGCATTGTGTGCCGAGTCGCGTAACTCAACGCCGCGCTTTGTCTTGTTATAAAACCCAGGAAATTAAAAAATCTATTTCCTGGAGTGGGAATCGAACCCACAACCTGTCGCGCTTACAGTCGCACGCTTGTGCCTCTGCGCCACAACAAGCGTTCTCCTGAGTATGTATTTATGATTTATCAATATATTCACGCTCGTTATTCTTTTTTAGATTCCAATACGTACTAGCAGCGGCTACGTCCATAGCTACTAAACAAAATGAGGAGACATTGACATATCTCAACCAAGGACAGCCTTATGAAATTAAATTGAAGAAATTAGGCGATTTGTCGCATTATAAGGGAAAGATGTTGAAGGTTGGTTCACTTTTTTGTTTTATCTTCACGCTGTATCCCGCATATAGCGGGGTAGGCAGAGGGAACCGAGTGTTAAGGCACTCCGTTCTCCACTTTTCGCTGAATTGAAGCATTGCTGGTTGAGTGGTTGAACTCAACACGTTTTGCCTTGTTACTTGTTAGAGTGAGGAAATGAAAATATATTTAGTATTTTTATTTCCAGTAGCGGGATTTGAACCCAAAACCTGTCGCATCTACAGTCTGCCTCTGCGCAACGACTGGCATTCGTTTCTTTATTTTGTTTTAAATATTTTGAAATGCGAAGGACCTCGAAGAATTGAGTTTTGGTGTGTGATGTATAAAAAAGCAGTATCATGTTTTATCACATATGCTATATGAGCAGTCAGAGAGAGTTGAGTGTCAAGACAGAGACAGAGTGGGGATCGAACCCACAACCACCGCTCTAAGACAGTATCTTTTTAATTACTTTTAAAATGATATATGTATAGTTAAACTTCTAACGTTTATATTATTTTAACAGAGTATAATAAAGATATGCTTCCACGAGCGTCGTCTGCAGTACATGGAGAGGGAGCAGATCGCACAGTGGCACGCGGAGAGACCCGGAGAGAGGATCGTGGAGGTGAGATGAGAGAGAGACAGTTGAGGAGGGAAAGGGAGGTACTGATGTGATGTTAATTGGGAGAGAAAGAGATAGGAAGGAAAATAGAGGAAGTAATGTGGCGTTGGTGGGTGAAAAGAGAGAGAGTGCGAAAGAGGGAAAGAGAGAAAGCGATGGGGTATTGGGAGAGAAAGAGATAAAGAGGGTTACGAAGGGGCAGCGATGTGGTAATGATAGTGGGAGAGAAAGAGTTAAGAAGTTGGGGAAGGAAAGAGAGGGAACGATGTGGTGATGTTAGTGAGAGAGAAATATAGACTGTCGGAGTGGGAAAGGGAGAAAGCTATGTGGTATTGTTAGTAGCAGGGAAAGCGATAGAGTGTTAGGGAGTGTTTGCAAAAGTTTGTAAATAAATAATATTTTGTATTTAGCTAAAACCACCAAGATTTTGACTAATAGGTAGACGTACCGCTCTCGTACGGTGTCATAAGAGTGGAGCAGCCGGCGTCCCTCACCGCGCTGCACGTGTACTGGGACCCCACCAAAGATGTCGGGGTTTATATAAAGGTAACTGCTTCAAATACTATCAAATCCTTTAACATTGTAATTGTGAACGTAAGTTTGTTTGTTACTCTTTCACACCGAAACTACTCAACAAAAAATCGTACCGTACAGTATTATTATAATGATTATGTACTTCATTATATTGACGCCTGTCGTAGCGCAGAGGCACAAGCGTGCGACTGTAAACGCGACAGATTGTGGGTTCGATTCCCACTTCAAGAAATGGAACTTATCATTTTCTGGGTTTGGTAACAAGGCAAAGCGCGGTGTTGAGTTCCGCTATTCAGCATGCAATACCTTAATTCGACGGAAAGTGGGGTACGGAGTGTCTCAACACTAGGTTTTTAGGTTCCCTCTGCCTACCCTGCTTTATGCGGGATACAGCGTGAAGTTATGTATGTATGTATAATAGAATATTTTCATTTTAAGCATTTCTTTATATTGTTACAGGTAAACTGTATATCGACAGAGTTTACAGCTAAAAAACATGGCGGAGAGAAAGGAGTGCCCTTCCGTATACAAGTGGAGACTTATCTCGCTACGGACGATCACAACCGTCTTCACGCAGCCGCTTGTCAGATTAAAGTGAGTTTCACGCTTTGACACGCATTGAGTTTATAATGTTTTTTGAAATTTTAAAGTGTTAATCACACACTTAGGAAACGAAAAACATATTTAGAAAACGTATAAATATTTGAACGCAGCGGGACTCGAACCCGTTCCTCTTGTCTCCCGACCACAGCGACATGCGTTGTTCATCCGGCTGCGTAGAAATTCTTATACGCTTGTTACAACGTTATTTATTTCGACGCAGCCGGATGTAGAACGCATGGCGCTGTGGTCAGAGCGCGAGGACGGGAGACTAGAGGCGCGGGTTGGAGTCCTGCTGCGTCCAAATTTTTATACCTTTACTAAATATGATTTTAGTGTATAATGGTTTAGATTTTTACCATCTTTAGGAAAAGGCGATGGTTATCAATTCAGACTATTTTTTTTGTGTTTGTTACACTTTTTACTGGGAGAACAAATGTTGATGATTATTTTTTATTTAATAAAAATTTTACAATCGAATCGAGCAGCCTCTCTTTTTTGACACCGGTAAAGAACGATATAACCTACATATCTCTATCTCTTTCTAAGGTGTTCAAACTGAAAGGAGCCGACCGCAAGCACAAGCAAGACAGAGAGAAGGTTCTTCGTCGTCCCCGCACTGATCTGGAAAAATATCAACCGGGATGTGAAGCTACTGTCCTTACTACGGTATGGTGGAGTTTTATACTAGTGTCCCCGTTGACACGTTAACAACGCGTTGCCTAGCTATGTATATGTCACTTTATAAAAATAACTTCCACAGATCTAATTATAAAAGATCTTTAAAGGAAAAAACTTAAAAATAATCATAAGAAATAAATTTAAATAATAAATATAAGTAAAATCTATATATTGATACGTGAAACAAAAATTTGTAAACTTTTTTACGAAAACTATGCGGTCGGAGGAGCATTAAACTTGGCACACTTATAGTTTACATAGCGAAGGAGTGCAGAATGATAGTATCTTTTGGAAATAATGCTTAAAAAATATATTACATTAATAAAATAAATAGTACACATACTAACACGGTTTAACATACATGTTTATATAAAGAGACATATACGTTGCTAGGCAACGCGTTGTTAACGCGATAACGTGGTCACTGGTAATGGTAATTGACATATACTTTTGTACACACTGACATACATTCCTATTAATATTTATATATTTTGTCTACAGTTATCAAATGACGCTTTAATGCCACCACCGTCTCTCGTCACCACTTCACCGCCATATTCACCGGAAATGTGGTAAGTTTAATTTTTAGCTCCACGCTGTATCCCGCATTTAGCAGGGTAGGCAGAAGGAACCTGAGAACTGACGTGTTAAGACACTCCGTTCTCTTTCAACATTTCCGTTCCCCACTTTCCATTGAATTGAGGCATTGGGTACTAAGTGGCGGAATTCATCGCCGCGCTTTGCCTTGTTACCAGAGCGAATGATACTGAAAATATAAAATATTCATTGTGATAAATATTTAATATTTTTACTTCCTAGAGAATCGAACCCACAGCCTGTCGTGTTTACATTTGCACACTTGTGCATTCTCTGTAGGTAAGTCTATCGAACTGGAAACATTTTATTTGTAGGAAACCTCAAATTATTTTCGAAGTCTCGTAATGAACTCTCCTCGCGAAAACACAATATTGTCTTGGAACTTGTATAAACTTCAGCTTTTATTCTTCAGAATAAAAGTATGTGTGCACTATTACTGGTGCGTCCTTGACTGCTCTGAGCGTGTGTGTGCACTAGTACTTGTGAAAAGACTGCTCCACAGAGTGCCTATAATAAAAAAACAGTGTGACATATTAAAAGAAAATGAGCAAAGATATCCATTATGTTTTAATCATATCTAGTGTCCCTGTTGACGCGCTAACAACGCGTTGTGTAGCAACATGTATATCACTTTATAACACAGATGTCAAACCATGGTAGTGTGTGTAACATTTATTTTATTAATTTAATATATTTTTAGGCATTCTTTTAAAAACATATAATTCTGCACTCTTTCACTATGTGAACTATAGGTGTGCCAAGTTTCATGCCCCTCTGTCAGGGTATGCTATGTGGAATAAAGCGTAGGTCTCAATTTTCACGAAATTTTAATTTGGAAACATAATATCACCTACATACATACATAGCTTCATTTGTATCATACAAAAGTTGAATTATTTAAAAAAATCATATATTTTGTATAATGCTTAGAAATATCTCAACAAATAAAATTTAAAACCAAACGTGCCATTGCCACTTGCAACTAAAATCTTAAATTAAAAAAAAAAAAAAGGTTTTTTAAATAACGTTATAATATAGTTGTATAAAAAAAGTATTCTGTTTTTTTGAAATAAGAAATTGGAACTTTTAGTGATGTTCAGTTTAATTTATATCGATATTTCTTGTTTATTTATTTAAAATATTATACAAAAAATACATTTAACTAGGTATTTTATACTCGATACGTGCTTTTTATAATAATAATAATTTATTTGTTGAAACAGAAATTACACAAACCGAAATTGGCGATAGAAATCTACTTACTTACTGCTTTACTATGAAAGTATAGCTTATCTGTGACCTTCTTCAAGCATAAATCAATTAAATAAAATAATCTTTGAATATTATTAATGTACTTGACTTGAACATAATTCATCTAAAATATGTAGTTTTTATGAAGCTTTACAATTTATCCTGCATAGCAGGATAGTAAGAGAGGACCTAGTGTTAAGACACTACGTTATCCGCTTTCCGTATGAATTCGAGTATTACATTTTGAGAGACGAATTTTATGCCACGTTTTATCTTACCAGAGAGAAGAAATGAAAAAAATAATTAATTTCTTTTACAGTCGGACGTAATCCCACTGCGCCACGATGGCCTCATTGTAGTTTACTAATTCAATATAATATTCTAAACTAAGTTTACAATTGATCTCTATAAATACGTAAAAAAATATAAAACTTTAATATTATTTGCGTTTCATATATTTAAATGCTAAATTAAAATATTTAAGCGCTTTAACTGTTTATTTGAGCCTCAAAGTTTTAGTTGGGAAATTCAACTTCAATAGTTTAATAGTAGTATCCCCGTTGACTCGTTAACAACGTGTTATAAACATGGACGTTAGACCATGGTAGTGTATGTAACACATATTTTATTAATTTAATTTACATTTTTATGCATTATTTTAAAAAGATATTATCATTGTGCACTCCTTCTACCAAACTTGCTCCTGCGTCCACGTAATTTTCGTAAAACGGGGTACAAAGTTTTTGCTTCATGTAGTGTACATATAGTGGATTCACTCATATCATTTTTACGTCCAGTTCACATGACGATTTATTTGACATTGTGTTTCTAAAATTCTCTAGAAAATCGGCTATCAAATTCCATATTCTAATGACATCTTTTAAAATAATTAAACGCACTTTAAAATCCTACTTATCATTCTCAATTTGCATCTGTCTGTGTCGTTATTATAAACTACACTAAATTGTACAAATTGAACGTCATGTGAGACGTGATTGGTAATTTAATGGCTCTTGTATCACTTTTAACCTTGTCAACGAAATCTTTGTAGGCAGCAAATATCTGCATGAAGATGCCTTTTTGCTCAATTTTTAAAGCAATAATTTAAAAATCCTCATCATTTACTAGATTAAAAAAAACTCTTACGTTGTCAAATGGGAATTGAAATTAAAAACATTTCTGCTGAATTTTTTCTTATCTTTTTTTTAGCTTCACACTGTATCCCATACATAGCAGAGGGAACCAGAGAACCTAGTGTAAAGACACTCTGTTCTTTTTTAGTATTTCTGTTCCCCACTGCTTTATTTTATCTTTTAAAAAGATGATTTATTGTCACTACAAAGACGCCATTTAATATTTAAATGAAATATAATTTATTTACTACGAATTAATAGTGAATTTATAACTATGAAAATATAATTGTATGCATAAAGGCTCAAACTCGCTAATAATAAACAAACATTTTCTTTTATATATTTCCCCATTCTTTGTTGTTATCATTTATATCATAATGTAAATGAATTTAAATATAAACAGATAGTATAATATGTTTCCTTCTGATATCAATCATTGTAACTATAGCGTAATTTCTTCGGCTAGTTTGTGGTCTATAATATAGAGCATTAAATTGCACCAATTTAACGTCATCTGAGAGGGCGCGGCGGCACGAGTTGGTAATTTATGCGGTCACGTCTCAAAAGTAGTCTACATTTGTACTGAGGAAACTTCTAGAATTGTCTTGTCGTAAAATATTCTAAGCTATAACTACTGCTACCACTAGTTTCACGTTGTATCCCGCACATAGCATGGTAGGCAGAGGGAACCAGAGAACATAGTGTTAAGACACTCCGTTCTTTTTTAACATTTCCGCTCCGGACAGCTTTCACAAAAAAGTTCGCAGCTGTTACAGTGAGATTTAATTTAGACGGATACTTTATGATGAAGATGAATTTTGGGAACGTTTGTAAATATGATACAATCATTAATATTACTTAAGATCAATTCCCTTTCAATTTGAACCACTGAAGCAATTGACACACATGTGATAAGACGGCTTCTAACCAGATATTATGCGTTTACGTTGCGAATTTAATTTCTATTTGTTTGTTTAGTTATGTATATTTGCATTACTGCTACAATTGGACCTTATAATAATATGACATTTATAAAGATTTATTTAAATTTAATCCATAAAATAAACTTTATTGACATGAAATAGGGTTTTATTTGTTGTTGTTAATTATGCTCACCAATACCTTGGCGAGTTTTTTGAGTAGACTGAATCTTAATTGAACTTCTTATGCCAACTGGCACAAGGGTAGGTTATTTATAACCAAATCACACTTTCATGTGCTTATCAGAATTTCACCGAAAAACCTAATTATTTTAAAACATAACTATTTAATCTAATCAATTCATTAATTTTACTTGAAAACAATTTATTAATACTTTTGTATAAATTATCAATTAAGGAAAAAAACCGTATAAAACTATCGATATTTTAATTAAAATACAAAAAAAAGTATTTTTAAAGCCTTTTAAAACTTTTAAAGTACGTTTTATAGTTCATTGCAAATCGTCACATCACTTTTCTGGCCCTACGACGTATGAACGTAAATTAACATACAGTTGCTCAATTGAGCCCTTGTTATTCAATTGGCATGTTTATCTCTTTTGTCGTTATTTTTAGCCTGTGTCGTTTTATACACTGTTATATTCTTTTGTAAATATGCATGGGCGTGGTCTTTGGCACAATTTAAAAAAAAAATCACAATAACTTTCTTCATGTAAAGACATAATCATTATATTAATAAAAATACAGGTATTAATGCATTCATTCTATGCATAAATGTTATTCTAATTGCATTTGAAAACATACAAATGTTACGCTGACTCTCTCTAGTAAGCATTTCTTCTAATACGACTAATTTCATTTATATATGATTATAATATGTCTATAATAGGCGTATCTTGCCGCAAAGGCACAAACGAGTGAATGTAAACGCGGCGAATTATGAGTTCAATTCCCACACCAGGAAATGAATATATTAAATAATATTTATTATTTTCACTTCCTCGCTCTGGTAACAAGGCAAAGCGCGGCGTTCAACTTCTCCACTTAACACGAATTGTCTCAATAAGGCAAAGTGGGGACGGAAATGTTAAACGGGAACGGAGTAAAAACTCTAGGTTAACACTAGGTACTCAGGTTCCCTCTGTATACCGTGCTTTTTGCGGGATACAGCGTTAAGTGAAAAAAGACTATAATAATAATGTACATACTATACCTAAGAACAGCGTAAGTCTGTAAAACTGTTATTTATAAACAAACAACTACGTTCTCATTTCCACAAATTGCGCCGTTCGCTATATTTAGAACCGCTATTCTATACTTCCGTTGTGGATTCAAACCTGTTTGCAGTGGTTTAAGTTTTGCGGATACTACAATTTACGATGCCTTATCATTTCCCGTTACTTTACATGCATGCAATATTGTAATATTTCTTGTTATATGCATTTTTTTTCATATTTAAAACATTAATTAAAGTTAATAAAGTATATTTCTTGAAAAATTAAATAAGAAAAATAATATTTTGTAGTAATAAAAGAATTAAACTACGTAATATAGTATTTTGTTTAAATTGATTACACATAACTAAAGGTATTGTTACTGCATTTACAGTAACTAACCCATTTTACTAACTGAAGATCTATAACAGGTGGTTGACTTGTTGGTAGGTGTGTATTATGCACTAGTTTCCAACTGTAAATTATTTTAATGTTTCAAATATGTCTAATTCTTGTTACTTTAAATTAGTAATATATAAAAAATAGGCATATATATAGATGTATGTTCCTAATGTTCCCATTCTAATAAAAATATTTACTGTTGTGTGTAATTAAAAGAAAATATAAATATAAACGTGATTTGCAATCGTTTGAAAAGTTGATAAAAAATAAATAAATATACGAATGACATCATTAATTACACTATCAAGTTGCATTGAACGAGATGCAACCAAAGGGTACCGTTAAAAACAAAATGTAACTAAAACCGGCATAAACCACATCACTACAGTGTTTCATTCCTTTGTAATTACATTCTTGTTAATCTAAACCTCAGCTTATAAATACGTTAAGAAAATGTTATAAAAATTACGAAAATTACAAAAGACGTCATTAATTGCTCAGCCTAGTTGCATTGAACAAGATCCAACCAATATAAAATACCGCTAAAATCGAATATTGCCAACTGTAAATATAACCGGCAAGAACCAAATCGCTTCAGTGTTTCACCCCTTTGAAATCACAAGCTTGTTAATTTGTTCTTGACACGACAAGTTAAGTGCTTCCAATTACTGGTATAGGTCGATAGGTGTGGAACAAGAGGTTATAATTGTGATGCTAATGATATTATTATGATGCCTTCAAGAAGCAATGTTTATTTGACTGACTGCAGCATATTATACAGTTTTCTTGTTAATTTCTATTGATATATTATTGAAATACGTTATTTTTTAGATAAAATATCGTTTTTTTTAAAAGTTGTCCTAAAATCAACACTTCTCTGACTGAATTAGAATTTTAAAACATTTGCGACACACGTCATAACAATCGTCGAGCAATTTCCGTATTTGTAAAAAAATCAGTTGTCATTTTTATCATATTTTTATCACAGATAATGTAAGGGGAGGCGTAGCACTAGATTGCATGACAATCTACATTTATATAACGTATTTTCAGCGAATAAATACTAACTATGACTTATTAAAAGAATTATATATTGAGTGTTTGATAATATGACAGAGAACAAACAGCAATTGACAGTAACACGTGATATTATGAAGTACTTAACGCTAAAACATGTACATTGTACATTACTATTATATTGCGAAGTTATTTATGCGAGATTACAAGCTACGATCACAAAGTAACGTTGTGTAAGGTCGCGTCTTTGCCTATAAAGTAATTTCAACATAGTGATGTAAGATATTATCCATCCAGCAAGAAACGAGCATTAAAGTCGAACAAAATAGAAACCGGATAATATCAGTTAGCCACAAATTGAAGCACAATTGACTAAAACTGCATTCGAGCTATTATTGTATCTGCTTTGGTGCCGATACGTCTAACTGGAACGAACAATAGCAAAGCGCTTTTCACTTCAAAGTTTCGCCCTAACAAGCCAGCGATTTAATTTAATATCGACTTATAAGGTTGTATAATAAATTGTTTAAGCGTTTAAAATAACGTTTTATCGACAATTGGCATCACTAGTAGCGACATGACGTAGTGTAGTGCACCACCGCGAGCCGGTCGCGGCCCAACAAAACCGAATAAAACTGGATCACAGCCAATCAACACGCGCGCATCACTAGCGACCAATCAGCGGACATTACGCTCAGTCACTGGCTTTCCTTCACCCGTCGTGTACTCCATTGTTTCTGTTTATTACATATTATTTACCGCTGATAAAACTAAATTTCGTCGCTCTAATAACCGGCGATATCTTGTTAACTCTAATTTTTATAATTACGACGTTATTTTTGTATTGCGAAAGGATAAATTGTTGAGCTGAGTAGAAATGTTGGACAAGTGAATTTCTGTCTAGTTTATTACACTCGTGATTTAAAACAAAAGTGCCCAATGGTTTCGGAGGTGGTGTGTGTATGTAAAGCTATGTTGGTTGTATGTGGACGTGATTACCGCTCAGCATCCGGACCGTTTATCTTCTCGAATCTGACGAGACAGGATTATAGCTGACAGGAGTATGCTCGTTCTAGAGCAGAGACTTAGTGCGAGGCAGGTAGGACGTGGTGTAGTCCTCCGAGCTCGTCTCCTGCATGGTGTGGAGGCGCAGGGCTGGCGGATGAGATTCTCCCTGTTGAAAACCGAGGTGGAGATTGATGCTGATCCTGACACGTATAGAGAACTGGCCACCAGATTAAGGAGGGCGAATGTCTTTGTGAGACCTGGACGAGCTAGGTTGAAGTAAATATTAGTTTGTTATATATTTTTTGGGGTATTGATTGTGTTAATTTAATATAATTTCATTGCTCTGGTAAGATTTAATGTGCTATTGAATTCCGCCCTTAGCACGTAATTCGTTCTCTCTGACTACGGTATTCAATATATCTAAGTATACTTTTGCAGTTTTTAGCGAATTTGAATGTTAAACCTTTATATTTAAACAATTCTTGTGAATGATTGGGTGTAAAGTAGATGCTAGTGAACAAATAATTTACTTTGTTATTACTCAATAACATTTTAATTTCTTTGTGTGTATATTACAATTAGATTTTTAAAGACGTAGGCATTGAAGTATATTCATAAATACTATTTTTCTAAAGAAAGATAATGTAACAGAATGGTTTTTATGTCTAATATTGTCTCAATTGTATCTATTTTTATAAATCTTGATAATCTTATAATCTTCATCTTAATGTAATATTTGTAAAGATGGATGTAACAGAATAACACATGTACTAAAATTAATATTATAAACAATAAGTTGGTAGGTTTTTTTAAAAATCGATTATTCCTTTTTAATATTATTATACTAGTCCTGCAACTTCTTTTGTGTTCGCCGTAGAATCTAAAATCTCATTTTCATAGAATGTTTCAAGTTCTGCTCTCTTAGCAGTGTAGGGGAGCCCTACACTCCTTGAGTCCCTGCTACATTCATGTTTCTATGTGCAGTAGTTTCACCTGTACACTGTCTGTCCGTTGCTCAGTGTGTTGTGCAGTAGTGATTTAATTGTTATAACAATTGAGTTACATAAACTAAAACACTCAAGTCTTCTCATAATGGAATTAAATAATTCCAATAACCTTTTTCATTGTTCTCTTAATATTGCTTATCATAGTAATCAGTTTTTATTGCAATATTTTAAATATATATATTATTTTTATATTCAGTGTTAGAAAATCTTTTGTAAGTCCACCACTGAACATGTAATGTCTCAAAATCCTGTTGAAAACAGAGAACAAAGTGTCTTGACACTGGGTTCTCCTTGCTTACCCTGCTATGTAGTATTAAGCATGAAAATCTGATAGTAAATCAATAAAAAAATATTTAGCGTTCCATGGATTCTTTATTTATATTGTTGACTTAAAAAAAATTACTCCAGCTTAGTTTCTTGCTGATTCTTCTCTGGTCTGAGTCCTTAACTTTAGTGATAGTAAATTCATGAAATAAAGCATGTAATTTATTATTTTAAATAATATTTTTTGTCTGTTGACTTGACTAATTCCCTGTGCTGGTGCAAAACCCATTTGTGACCGAAATGTAACCGATCACTCCTCCTTTGTGTGTTCTCCATACAATGTGACATAGGTGAAGTGATTTGTGCTCAACTGGCACATTCAAAGCAACATAAATAAAGAACTGAATTGAACTGACCCAAATATGTATAGGGACCACATTAAAATGTGCATTAACACTCAACTCGATTATCCAAGCTCCTCTTTCTAACTAACTTTACATGTTAAAGTATAGTTAAAATATTTTTAAAAAAAGTTGTTGGTTAGGAAAATATTTAAGATATGCATATTTAGCTAATAATAACAAAATTATTACCATTGTCAATTTCCATATATCCAAAGAAAATCCTTTTTTCTTACCAAAGAAGAAATTTAGAGGTATTAAAGAATGAGTTTTAAAAGAATGTACAAGAATTTGAAACAATCAATTTGATGTTGTACACATCACACATTATAAAATATAAGTTCAAAAAGTAAATAATACATACACACATATAGCTTCACACTGTATCCTGCATATAGCAGGGTAGGCAGAGGGAACCTAGTGTTAAGACACTCCGTTTCCACTTTCCACAGGATTTAACGTGCGCATTTTGCGTTGTTACCAAACCTAGGAAATGAAAAATTCCATTTCCTGGGCTGGGAATCGAACCTGTAGTGTTTACAGACGCGTGCTTGTGCCTCTGCGGCACGAAAGGCGTTAAAAGTAAATAATTAGTCAAAATATAAAGAACTCCCCTATTATTGATGGACTAACAGAGAGACAATGCACAGACAAAACTACTTTGCATAGAAAGTTGGTATTGGGCAATGTAGATTCCATGTCCAACAAAAAGTGCTATTTTGCACTAAGAACAGGTTAGCACCTTCATCTATATAAATGTCAATAGAAGGCCCAATTTAATAAGTTATAATATTGAATCAAAAACAGTAACAACATGTAATATTTAATTTAACGTTAAAATTAAATAATAATTATTTGAAAATTATAAAAATAATAATCTTTACAATTATCCTAATACAAAGATTATTATTAATTTCTGAAATTTTTCTTTTGCTCTATGTAAATGTACATACATCTTTTATTATTTTATAATATTAACTTTCTTTAATTAATCGATACTATTTATTGTTCTTCTTTCCAATGGGGATCGAACCCACTACAATCGCGCTTACAGTCAAATAGTCTCCCCATGATGACGCTGGTAACGCTATAGTACAAGGCTTCTTAAACTATGGGTCGCGACCAGAAATGGGGTCGTGTAGCAAAATTCTGGGGTCGAGTGATTTTAATGTCAAATATTTATATATATAATGGTATATACCATTTTGCCTATTACAAAATTGTAAGGGGTCATCAAGAAACTCGCAATCATAAATGGGGTCGTGAATAACAAAAGTTTAAGAAGCCCTGCTATAGTACTATAAAAATACTAGTTGTTACCCTTGGCTTCGCTCGCATAGTCAATGTCAGTCCATACTACATACTATAGTGTATAGTGTGTATATGTGTTCATTTGAAGACTTTGAAGTAGATAGATTTTCAATTTTTTTGAACAGACAATTATATCGGCCAAAATATTTTTTTTTTGTAAAAATGTATCCTATATACATTTTAATAATCGATTAAGTAGTTTTGGCTTAAAAGCATAACAAACAAACTTACATTCACATTTATAATATTGGTAGGGATGTGTTTTTGTATTCAAGCCCAATTCTAACTAGAAAATACTTGTAATATCCACAAAATGTTATTCATTTAGCATAATATTGGAAAATTTTCGTTATTTGCTTGCTTAGAGGATGATCTCAGTCGTTATTCGTTACGCGATCGGTGATAATGGTTATCAGTTAGGCTTAGTGTTAAGTGGGTAAATTGAGTTAGACAGAGGTCCGGGATTCGAAATTTTTAGAGTAAAAAGTAGATTACTTATCTATGCTATTAATAAGTTTTTTTTTTTATTAAAATTGGTGGCGGAACCTAACGCCGCACCTTTTTGTAATGAGGCCGAAGAAACCTTTTTTTCATATACTTACACAGTTTTTTTTATACGCGATTAGTGATAACAGTTATCAGTTAGGCTTTTGTGTTAGGTCGATATATCGCTCAGTTCTGTAGCTATCGGTGTATATAGGCCAGTCGTGTTAGGCGGAGGTCCGGGATTCTAAATTGTTTTTATGATAGATTTTTTACTAATATAGTTTTGAACTTTCGTAAAAAGTTGCAGAACCTAACGCTGTAAGCCTGAACGAATCCAGACGAATTATTATACTTTTTTTTGTATACTATTCAGCCACGATATACCTATCTATACATAGATACATAAATGTAGGAAAATCTTACAACGATATTTTGGACTCACTACTCGTATGATTTATTTGAAAAACTGCACACGTGTCCGGTTTCAATGAAACTACAATATTGTCATAACATGAACCTTATGTCCTTGTCAAGACAACCAAGTACTCTAGAAAATTATGTATATTTAATAGGCGTGCTTCTTCTGATTTCTCTTAAAATTATTTGTTATTATTTAATTTTTAAGGTTTTAATGTGAATGTATTTGTTTCAGTGTCACCCCAAAGGCGGTCACAAGCCCTATACTAGTGAACAAGCCTGTTTTGCCACAGCCAGGTATTTTTTTTATTTTAAAATCTATGCGTTTTGTCATTGACATCATAGTGCACTCTCAATTCTTTGACTTAGAGGTCATCATGGTGCAGTGGAACACTTACGGATTGTAAACGCGATTCGATTCCCACTCGGGGGATGATAATATTTTAATTTCTTCGCTCTGGTAAAACAATTTGCGGCTTTTAGTTCCGCCATTTAATACACAAGGTTTTCCCTGTGAGGGGACAGGGTTAGAATACAATTCCTTTCCGCCGCTGGGTAGGGTCCCGTAAGAGGCGGCTATCCCAGTAGTTTGGTGGTAGGAGGTTCGTTCTCCGACTGGCTCGCGACCACTATCATGTCAAAGACGCACCGAACCAAATATCTAAACGGCATTGCATTTACAACTCCTCTGGTGTTGTAGATGTCCATGGGTGAAGGTAACCACTTTCCACAAGGTGGTCCTTCTGCTCGTTTGCCATCATCGCTATCTATAGAAAGCGGCAAAAAGAGTGTTAAGACATTGGGCTTTTTTGACTACCCTGCAACGCGGGAAAATGCGTGAAGACTTGTTGTTTCTTGTTTTACCAAAGGGAAAAAGTGACAGTAATTTTAATATATCTAATCATTCCCCTGAGAAGGAACCGAACCCATAACCTTGTGTTTACAGTCAGACAGTGTTTCACGATGGCCTCTAATTTTCATTTTTAGTTCTTAGTAAATTTATGAATAATGCAAAAATTATTTTTTTTAGTAAAATAGTTACTTAAACATTTCTATTTTTTACAGCGATACTCGCTTCCAACACCCAAATGAAACCACTTTACTGCCAAGAGTAAGTATTTGCGTTTTTTTTTAATTTAGTTTTTACACATTTCATTGCTTTTTTTTTTTAAATATTTCCTACTAATGTTTATTGTATTCTGTTCTATACTTATTGTTATTTAAGAGGTTTCAGTTTCTAGAGTGAATGTTTAGAATTGTTGTGATTTCAAACTCAATGTAACAAAAATGCGTCACGATAAAGATACAAACACCTAAATATAATTAAATCGGCGAAAGAATGAGATAGAAAATATATTACACAGTATTTTAAATTCACGTAGATTACTTTTCTGAAGTCTCACTTCTGTCGTGTATGAATTGCACTTTTGTTCGATTTTGAGATGTATTAACATGTCATTTTTTTATTTATGATAGCCTACATAAATATTGTAATTAAAATGGCAAAGACAGTAATTTATACAGCCAAGTAACAATTTGTTACAACACTAAACACACATAATGACAGATAATCTTTTTGTTTACGAACACGCACAGGTTATTTTAGATTTTTATAAATTACATCTTTTTTTTGCTATGAGCAACGTTTAAAGACATTATTATAGTTTTTTTTTATTTGAATTAATTTAATTTAGGCATATATCTATCTTATTTATAATCTTGAAATGATTTTTTTTATTTCAAGTCTAGATTCGATAATAAATATTACATTTTCATAAATCTCATGTCACTAGGGCAACCATAGTGAACCATTTTTTACAGCTTCACGCATTTACCCGCATTAAGGCCGCGTCATTCAGCCAAAGAGAACTTAAAAGTCACTTCTTCCTCCTAATGTTCATTCATTTAATTGTGTGGAGTTAATTTTTTGGCATATATAACATATATTTAAATAAATAACAATGTAAATAAAAATTAAAAAAAATTTTTTTTTTTATTTGAACAGCGGCGGTGACGTAAAGGCGCACAGCCCTACCTGTCACTCGCCCGGCGCCATCTTACCCGACCTGCCCATACCCGCTGAGGACCCTGACAGGGTAAATATATGAAAGGAACTGAGTGTTTTATGACTATTGTCTCTGTCAGATGTGAAAAATATATCTTTTTTATTTTTTAAAATTCACACAACGTATGCACGTCATCTCTAAGTATATACTTAAAACATTTTTAGATAATATACATACATACGTATCTTCACGCTGTATCCCGCATATAGCAGGGTAGGCAGAGGGAATCTAGTGTTAAGACACTCCATTCCCCACTATCAATTGAGGCATTGCGTGCTGAGTGGCGGAATTCAACGCCGCGCTTTGCCTTGTTACCAAACCCAGGAAATGATTAATTACATATGGAATCTTATATGTCATTACCACGATAACTTTTAAGATTTCGAATGGGAAAAAGCCTTTGAAAAATTACGAGAGTAGTATTAATTTCCTTGAAGATTGCGTTATGTGCAGTGTAAGAAAAGGTGTATCGGATGTTAGACAGGTTATTTTATATCCTATTTGTAAAATAGCTATAACTTACCAAACTGTTCATACAGATATAACGGAGAGAATGAATAGAAAAATCCAATGAATTTGAAAATGCTTTTGTATTTAACGACTAAATATGTCCATCTGATTTACACTAATTATCGTAATAGTGAAACTGCCATCAAATGTTTTCAAAATTTAGTTGCAATACTTACTGAGAAAGTGCGACTTCGATAAAATTTAAAAATTCCATTTCCTGAAGTGGGAATCGAACCCACAACCTGTCGCGTGTACAGTCGACAGTACACAATATATAAATATTATTTATTCGCAGAACTTCGGACTGTCTAAAGAGGCGTCTTCAAATGAAACACAAATGTGGCTCTCTCGTCATCGCTTCTCTCAGCATGTTGCTACGTTTGCTAATTTCTCTGGCGCTGATCTTTTAAGGTATGTAAAAACATTTAGTTATTAAAAAAAAAGTAATTTAGGTCTCATTTCAATTTAGTTAAGATCTAACAAGTACTTTTTTTCATATATTACAAACGCTATAACATAAAAAAAGTATCATTAAAATTGGTTCATCCAGTAAAAAGTTGTGCACTAACACATAGTAAAAATACAGTTGTTCAGAACCTCATCCTATGTTTAGGCTGTTAAAAAATAAAAGTTATTTTTGGTTGTATTTTCAATATTTATGATCAAAAATTCAATTATTTATATTATACATATATTTTATGTTAAAAAGTTATTTTATTTCAATCAATCCAATAGAAAAATATTTTTTGTTTTTATATTATAACGCCTGTTGTGGCGTAGAAGCACAAGCTTGCGACTGTAAACGCGACAGGTTGTGGGTTCGATTCCCACTCCAGGAAATGGAATTTTTAATTTTCTGAGTTTGATAACAAGGCAAAGCGCGGCGTTGAGTTTCGCCACTCAGCACGCAATGCAATTCGGCGGAAAGTGGGGAACGAAGTGTCTTAACACTAGGTTCCCTCTAACTACCCTGCTATATGCGGGATACAGCGTGAAGCTAAGTAGCTATTTAATTAAGAAATTATATTTAAATCATTTTCATTTTCACCGCTTCACGAAGACACATAGCGGCGTTCAGTTCCGCTATTAACACTAGGTTCTCTTTTTCCATACTCTAAAGTAGTTTTCATTCAATTTTTTCTTACTTTCAGATTGTCACGTGACGATATAATCCAGATATGCGGTTTAGCTGACGGTATTCGTCTCTTCAATGCCTTACATGCCAAGTAAGTTATTATTTTTTTTATTTGTATAATATCTTGGAAGGTTTTGAACCGCACTTCTTGCAAGACATTCAAACGAATGAGTCACACCAACGTTTTTAGCTACCAGCATATCTAAGCAGAAGGAAATAGAATCTGTTTTTATTTTTTTTTTTCTATTTTAAAAAATGAGTGAGATATGTCGCGTTAAAGTGCAGCCTCGGTCGCGCTAGTAGCGCTACTGTGTGTCGTCACGTGCACACTTACATACATGTACGTGTAACAACACGTACACACACACACCTATCGCCACGTGTAGTTTAAGATGCTGTCATTTCTGAAATTCTGAAAAATTGTTATTTGCAAGAACAGGCGCATTTAATGCATTCACTTTTTTATTAATTATTTTTAATATTTACCCATTTATTATATAATATATATATACATATATATATATATATATATATATATATATATATACAAATGTATAAGAATTTCAATGTAGCTCGATAACAATGATGACTTAAGTGGCTAATTTAGACGCATAATCTCATCTAATAATGTTCATATTTATTTTTTCGTATTATAATATACTAATTTTGTTCCCCAGGCGTATCGAACCCAGACTGACCCTCTATGTATGCGCGTCCAACGCTCATAGTGTGCATAGTGCACTATATTTGCACTCGGCTGCTGCATCAGAACTGCATGCGAAATTGAGAGCACTTTTGCCGGGAAATGCTAAGGTGAGATTTTTCTTTTACCTTCACGCTGTATCCCACACATAGCAGGGTAGGCAGAGGGAACGAACAAACCTAGTGTTTAGACACTACGTTCGTCGTTTTTCGCACGATTTTGAGATATTGCGTAAGTGATATAAAAAACAAAAAAACACAATGATGTGGGTTTGATTTTACTCGAGGAATGATTATATTCATTACATACATACATATCTTCACGCTGTATCCCGCACATAGCAGGGTAGGCCGAGGAAAACTAGTGTTAAGTCACTCCGTTCCCCACTTTCCACCGGACTTTTTAGTGCATTTTATTTAAACTATAAGATTTTAACTTGTTTGAATTATATTTAATGAAGCTTCCTTCATGTTTTTCCTTAACATAGAAAAACTCTATATTATCATGACTTTATATCATTATTTTTTTCTCTCCCAGGAAACAGACACAGTCCTTGTGTCCGGTCCAAACGGTGCCCGCGTACGTCTCACAGACGACCTCGTGCGACATCTGCCGGACAACTCTACCTTTAGACTGGAGAGGATAGAGGACAACGCGCTACTGCTCAGTCCCACTGGTAACTGACAGTGAGATCACTGGTGGGGACTGGTTAGGACTGATTTGAAGAGGATAAAGTAACAGTCCAACTGGTGACTGACTGACAGTGACACTATTATTGGAAACTAGCTTAAACTGGTTAACACTGGCTTATAAATTGGAGAGGATAGAAGACAATGCCTCACTGTTTAGTCATAGTGGTAACTAACAGTGACGCTGCTGGTGGAAACTGGTCTAAACTGGTGGAAACTGGCTAATAGAGTCCACTGAGGCGTTTTTATATGCTCTTGTCTTCTATATTCATTACAACTGGCAATTGACAGTGACACTACTGGTGGAAACTGGTTAGTAAAGTCCACTGAGGTATTTTTATACATGAACCTTACTCGGTTCTACTAGAAACTGATCGAGTCCGCTGGTTTGAGTCCTCTAAGGCGTTTTTTATTTTTTTTCGTAGTAGGACTAGCAACTTACAGTGATACCACTGGTTAGAACTGCTTTGATCTAGTTTTAACTGTTTGAATGTGCTTACAAGTGACCACAGAGGTGTTTTAATATATACGCCTGTTGGTTTAAAGTGGTAGAGCTGTAAAGGCTATTTTTTTTAAATATGAGTCTTCATATTCTTTTTTAAATAAATACGGAATTTTTACA